>CAUYSK010066902.1:0-41752 GCA_963575035.1 Avahi laniger
GTTTGCTTCACAAGAATCTGAGGTGGGGCGGGTGGTAGGCCCTGTGTGGGTAACACTAGGCAGGTGGACACTGAATTCATGAAGGTTCACCATGTCATTCTCTCTACTCTAAAATTTTTCACAATTAAAAGAAAATGGATATTGCACTTGACTAGTCTTAAAAAAACAAAAAAAGCCCTGAAATTGACACCTAATTCCCTGTCAGGATGGTTTTTAAGCCAGTTAAGATTGGATCCAAGGCTGTACATGAAGCATCCTACTGGGCTCTGGTCTTTTCCAAGACAATCCTTTCTCTCCCACCTGCACTGGGCACTGAGGGAGGAAGGACAGGCACTCGCTAGCTAGGTCACTGAGGTTTTAGACGGTCTGTTCCCATGTAAAGCATGCCGTGCCTGAGCTGGTGCCTGGAGCAGCAATGGCATGAACCACAGAATAGCCACTGTGAATTCAGTTTGTAGGGAGTGAGAGCTCCCAATGAAGCGGGAATTAATTCTGTGATGCCTTAAGAGAGGGCTATAAGGGATCTGGTTCAGATGATGCAGGTGTGTGTCTGCTCCACTGCGTATTAGCCGTAAACCTCAGGTTCTCAATGAGGGTGCTATGGGCGCTGTGCCAGGGACAACCCCTCACTGGGCACGACTGTCCCAGGCACTGCAGGACATCTACCATCCCTGCCCTACTTCCTGTCACACCATGTGCCAACAGTGCCTCCCAGTCTTTGAGAGAAGGACAACAAACACACCCTCCACCCCATGCACACACTGCCAAACGCCCCCTTAGACACTGGCTAAATTTTCTGAGCCTCAGAATTTATCTGTTGATGATATTGGCTCTGCCACCTAAGAAATGTTTTGAGAAGATCAAATGTGCTGCTGCTCTTTATAAACTTATCTACAAAATGACATCCTAACACACATGCACACGAGCAGCCTGCCAGTGAGAGGCAGGATCCCAGGTGGGATCTACTGCAGTTATATCTCTCTAGTCAAGTACTAGAATATGTGACAGCTACTTATTCTGAAAATAAGTGGGAACTTTGGGTTTATAAGTGTGGCAGCAGATAAAAACCACATCACAGTGTGAATTTTAGAGCGAAAGCAGATGGCAAATACATGGGCTATCGTAGCAGAGGATTGGGATGGCATCCTCAAAGTAGCTTCAAAGAATCTGGTTTAGGATGTCGCCCAAACCAACCTGGAATGAAAATGACACTCCTCTTAGTGAACAAGTGATAAAATGACAGTGAGAATTATTTCGGGGATCAAGATTACAAAGTATCACAGAAGAGGATGTTGTCCTCTCTTACACACAGAGGGGATTTTCAAAATGCCACACTTTGGAGATCGACTCTTCAGGTTTTTGAGTGATGCTTATGGAAGGGAATCTTAGGGGCTGGGCCAGACTGCTGCATACCACCAACGCTGAGAACGGACACTGGAACAGGGATTCTCACCATTCAGTGTGGCTAAGGACCACGCGAGTGCCTGTTAAGAAGGAAGGTGGTTTGCACTGCCAGGATTCCGATTCTGTCCACCAGGGATCTGCACTTTTACACAAGCTCTTGGGCTGATTCTGACGCAGGGGCTGCAGACTGCTCTGGGAGACGCGTGGATGCCTCTCCAGAGAACTCTCCGGGAGCAGGCTCTGTCCTCAACTCTCCCCATGGAACACTCTTGCTCTCATTTTATGGCCTTCATGACTCAGAATTTAGGTAAAAGCATTTCTCCAGCCCTTAGGTCTGGTTGTTTTTTTGGGTTATGAAAATTGCCTGTTTTTATTCTTTATCTCTGCTCCCTCTCCCTCTGTACACACATTGTGTAAATAAGAAGCTAATTTTATTTTGCTGATCAAATTTCTCCTTTATCATGCACTTTCAAGTGAGGACCAGGAAATGCTGACTGGACAGAAAGTTCTGAGCTCTCCCTTTAAGGCTGAAAGCCTCAGGTATTAGCACAGAAGCGAAGGAGGCCACAGAAGGCTGGGATGGGGAGGTAGGTAGAGCAGGGGAAAGATGCTTGGGGAACAAAACTGAAAGCAGATTCCCCCTCTAGGTCACAGGCCATTGGAAAGCCCAGGGCAATGGCCCACGATAGTTGCCCCTGGGCTGGAGACGGGGTGCTGGCACACACGGGTTATAACTGCATAGTTTTCCTGCACATACTTACATAAAAGTAGTTAGAGCCAACACTGTGTTTTCATTGTCTCCCTCAACTCTGCTTATTATTCACCTTTGCTGCATTCCTCTAAAATTCCATTCATTTTAAACACAGTGGACTGATAATGTAAAGTCCCAAAATCTCTAGGTGAAGTGAAATCTTTTATCCGTCTCTTCTCTGATTTTTCAGAATACCATTTTCACAGTATTCTTGCAAGAGGAAAGACTATCAGAAAAAGAAAAATGAAGGGTAGTAAAGTCAAAAGAGTATCATAACAAAGCTTTTAGTAAGAAAATATTTATGTCCACAGGCACACGCCACACCCTTTCTGGGAAGATATTACTGGTCTAGAAGCTGGGTGAGCGTATCCCAAAATATACTTCACAAAAAGAACAGTTACCCTCCCAAAATAGGCCCTATAATTAAGTAAAGTCTTTTCAAGTGGATTGTCCTATATCACAACTTGACATATGTTGCTTTAATCTCCCTGCTTCAGTAAATGTAGCCATATTGGGCTACACAAGCTCTCAACGACTCACATTTAAACCAGATTGTGGTGTCACTATCAAACCGATGCAAATAAACAGCCCTGTGTACCAAAATACTCCATTTTAATCATCTATAATGAGATCTTTCTCCTCTGTAAGCACATTTTCATCACACCACATTCAAAAGGAAGGATCAGCCCAGACTGAAATACCATTTCATCTCAGAGGTCATCTAAAGACCAACACATCTGAAGAAGCTGGGATTGAAATTTAAAATGCAAGACAACCTCTTTTGGGTGAATGCTGGGATCATGTTGTGTGAGTCTCATTTTTATCTTTAGCTGACCATCATTCAGTATGAGCCCTCAGAGACCCATCTGTCTGAATTCATTGAGGTCATTTGTTGCTTAGTGTCAGGGATTACAGAAGAGATAGTCTCTTAGTAGCCCTTCCAGTCCTGTAAGTCTTTGAACTAATTTGTTTTCTAATTATATATTTATATATAATTAAATGTTAAGATATTTAAATTTTTACATCTTTAAAATAATGAGTGCTTTAGACATTTACACTTTTTTTTATTACTTCTAATATCCAAGTTTCTTGGCCTTGGCACTACTGACATTTTGGGCTGGATCTTTCTGCATGTGTGCACGAGTGTGTCGTGTGCACGCACATGCGTGTGCGCTGCTGTTCTGTGCCCTGTGGGACATTGAGCAGCATCCCTGGCCTCCGCCCACTAGATGCAACTAGCACATACCCTCCCTCCTCCAGCTGTAACCACCAAAAATGGCTTCAGACTTTAACAGTCGTCCTCTGGGAGGGTAAAATTGACCCCAGTTGAGAACCACTGATCTCTATCTCGATTTAAATATTTATATATCTCCCCCTGGCATGGCCAGGAAAAAAAAAATCTAGGTTTTTCAAGGCACCTACAAGTTTTAGTTTTAAGTATTTCAATCTTCCTATGACTCCTAATGAAGAATCAGGATTTGTGACACACTACTAACACGACTGCTCCTGAAGATTTATGAACAGCACCGCGGCTGTCTCAAACCAAGCGTTCCGGGACCTGCCTTCGTTTTGGTCAAGAGGATGGATGTGCTGCCACCCGGGCTCTTGGACTGCTACCCTCCCTCTTTAGGAGCTCCTTTCTTAGAAGACTGCTCTAAAAAAATCCTACATGGCCCATTACCAGGCACCTGGTACTGACTGTGAAGGAGGAGGATTAGCATCATCCACAGAAGCAATGCACCCACTGTGCTCCTTCTGGGCCAGACTGGACTGCCTCTGTGGCAGCACTTCTCGTGCCGGGCTGCGTGCACAAGGAGCATGGGAAAGTGGGGAAGGATGAGAAAATAACGTCAGAGGGCAGAGTCCAAGATGGGAGGTGGTAAGTTCAGGCCAGAGAAGAAAAGGTGAACGATGGAGAGTGTCTCAAACATCCGGAGGGCTGGCGTGTGAGAAAGTGAGCTGACTTACTTAGAAAGGGACTAAAAGCAGTCGGTGATTCAATAAACATTTATCAGGTACCTTCCACGTGTCAGGTGCTATCCTGTCCCGTGGACAGTATATTAAGGACTAGATTCCTTTCCTTCCCTCCCGCCCTCTCTCCTTCTTTCCTTTCCATTCCTCTTTCTTTTTAACAAGTTGAGCTAATTTCCAGTTGTTTGTCTAATTGTTCACTTTTTCCACTTTAAAAATTAAGTTTAAATTAACATACAGCAAAATTCACCCTTTCTAGGGTATGGTTAGGTTAAGCGTTCACGAAGGCATACATTTGCATAAATACCACCACAGTTAAGATATAGAAGAATTTTATCACCCCACCCACCCTAAAAAAATTTCCCTGTGGTCCTTAATTGTGTTTTTTAATTGAAGCAAGGTGGCTTGTGCAATCTGAATTCCCCTTCAGGGATTCTGTAGAAGGCACTTTTTTTTGGCGAGCAGAAGTTTGGGCCAGACAACCTCTGAGGCCGTGTTCATCTCTTTGATGCCATGAAACTGGAGACCACAGTCACCTACAGACATCTGACCTTAAAAGCATCAGCCGGTCTGCAGTGATGCAATTGATTCTCCCCAGCTGCAGGTAAAGGCCCCAAATTTTTTTAGTCAAAGCTCAAAAAGTTCAGTCCAATAATTAGATCTCTGTGAAGGCTACATAATAAACATAGACCAAAAAATAAAACCAAAAGAAAGGTTTGGAAATGAAAGTCTAAACATGATAATTGAGGTCCAAACCAAGGGTATCATTTACCCCAACTTTTCTTTTTTTTCTTGTTAATGTAGTTTGAAATAACATTAACTCTGAAAAAACTAACAAAGCTCAAACAAGGAGATCTCACATGGTTGTGAAGGTGGCAGGAAGGGAAGTTAAATTAGCCAAGCTGGTCTAAGAATGGTCACCAGAGTTGGAGAAGAAAGGAAATGTCAGGGGTTCCCACAGCTCTTTATGAGGCGGCTAGTGTTGGAGGAGGGAAGGTGGTCAATAGCTGGGAGGCCCCATGATGTCATGCAGGTGTGACCGACCTACCCCCAGCAGCCCTCCTGCTGGAAGATACACACCTCTTGGTGGCTTGACCTCACTGGCAAATGTCCAGTCCCCAAACAAGGCTGCTCTGTTATCAAGAACGACTGCTTCACTGAGCAACTACTATGCTCCCGCACTACCTCGCTCATTTTAGTCTCACAACAACCCTATGAAGGAGGTAACATTCTAAGCCTCATTTTACAGAAGAGGAAAATGAGTTTCTTCTTTTTTCCCCCCACCGGAAGATGAAACCAATTTACAAATTATCTCAGCACTCACTATTACTAATAAAAAAAACCCTGGATAATGAAATGAACAAGAAACTATGCTTACAAAATATCTGAATTTTCAGCCCTTTAAAATAATTGAAGACAAAGGAACAATGGGAAAATATTTAAAATTGAACTCGTAACATCATCCCCCCAAACCAATTCCTTCTTCCTTTTATTTCATTGACACCTTCCCTTCTCCCCTGCTCAGAGAGGTTACCTAACAACCAGTAGATGCTGAACTTAAATTTTAACCCAGGTCTCCTGGCCCGTAAGACCCTGAGACTGTCCCCTTTACTGCTGCCAGCTAGCAAGGTCTGGGTGGTTGCAGGGTAGAATGTTCTTCGTCTCCCAGGTCCCTGTTACGGCAGTCTGTGGGCTGGCTCCCGGCATGCATGATTCTTAACTTCCTTTAATTTCTCCTTCTCCAAGCTGTCTGTTTCTCTCATTGCAATGTAACAGGCCATAAGGATCTCTCTGCTTTGGAGACTTTATTCTTTTGGTCAGCAAGTTCATTGCTCTTACATTTCGTGGCTGGTTTAGAATATACTGTCAAGGGCATTCTCCATCTGCATCCACAACTTTCCCACATTTAGACTCACCAAATTTTAGAAAACCTTGGTTGCTTAATAATATCAGTAATAACAAGGAAAAACGTCATACTGTCAGAAAACACCAATTCAATGCCACATTTAATTACAAAATTCTGTTCTTAGTGCAAATTTAAAAGATGCATAGAAAAAGGCAATAGCTTCCCTTCACGAGCACCCTTTGACAACAAAAGGTATTGGAAACAAATGCAGCAACACTTACCAAAATTTCCGCCGACTATCACAAACTTTATATACACCACATGTCTTCTAAAACAGCAGCAGGACTGGTCCTGAAAACAGTACCACAACAAAAGAAAACACATCATTAAGCAGAAGTAATTTAATGCATATTGTGCTCCTCTTCTGGAAATAGCAACCTCTTCCTCTGTTTTGGGCACCCATGAAAGTACCAAACTCCACCTCCAGTTTCCTCTTTGTTTTTCACAGGAAGATGAAACCAATTTACAAATTATCTCAGCACTCACTAATAAAAAATAAGTTAAAAAATGGACAATGAAATTAAACCACAAACTGCTTCTGAATATTTGAATTTTAAGCCCTTTAAAATAATTGAAGACAAGAGAACAATGGAAAAGTATTTAAAATTGAACTGATAACATTTTCCCCCCAAACCAATTCCTCCCTTTTTTCTCAGTAACATCCTCCCCTCTCCCCTGCTAGCTGTGAGACCCTGGGCAATCTTCCTAACTGTGCTTTTCTAGATTTCATTTTATTATCTGTGAAATAGGGATTGTTGTACTGACTTCACAGGGTTGCTATGAGGATTAAATATCACATAAATGACACAGATAGGATTAAAACAGCATCTGGCACACAGTAAGCACTCAATAAACCTGCGCCATTAGCATCATTCCCCTGGTCCCCCAGGCTTGAAACCTAACATGGCCTCCCTCACAGCCGCTGCGAACCATGGCCCAAACCTGCCGTGCGAGTCCCACATCGTGCAGGAACGCACGGCTTCTCTCCATTCTTGTCATTACACTCCGTCTGGTCGCATCCCGCCTGGCAGACACCGGTCTCCCATTTATTCCCTCCCCATCCAACTCTCATGGCTCTACAAGGCATCCTTCCTAAACACTCTTACAGCCTGTCCTTCCTCAAAAGAAACACCTTCCACCACCTCCCATCGCCTGCACATTTATCTGTGAAATCATTAGCCTGGATTCAAGTTCACCTCGGCTTTATTTCCACATCGTCCCGTCAGATGCTGTAGTGTCCAGTCCCCTGTCCTGCCTCTGAGCGCCTTCTGCCCACACCTGCTGGGAGGAGGCCTCACCCTTCCTAAGGCAAGGGCTCTTGCCTTTCTATGCTATGGCGGTCTAGACACATCGTTCTCAGAATAATGTCTTTCAGTGCTTGAAATTAACACATGAAATGCATGGGATTCGAAAAAAAGCAAAGTATATTGATATATAGTTATCAAAATATTTAAAATTGTGATGGGCTTGTTTCAGTATTTAAATAACTTTTAGCAAAACCCTAATAACTACTGTAATTTTAAAATACTGTTAGGCATAAGTGGTATTTCAAGATATCTGTAACTGTAATATAATATAAAAATATTAATAATTTTGATTGGAGACAAATAGCTAATGCTTCTTTCATAATAGAAGGTGATGTTTTATTTCAGTTAAGGGTGAATGAAAATGACAAGATAATTTTTTTTGCCTCCAAGTTCACAGACCCCTGAATTCCACCCACGGTCCTCAGGTCAAGAGCCCAAGCTTTCTTCACTCTCATTGCCTTTTCTGCCCTGATGTTCACAATTTGGTATTATCTTACCCCTCTGTATTTCTCTCTTTTTCAAAATTACATTTTATTTTATATGTACACTTTATGTACTTTACCCTAATCTTTAGGTTGTAAGCCTTTAAAGGGAAGGGGAGAGCCTACCTTTTCCCCCATTTTTTTATTCCTTCCACAACTATGAATAATGATGTCTTCCCTGATAGCAGGCACAGCAGGGACACATTCACCAGGATTGTTAGAATTAATCAGTGAGTAATAGCGCAATCTTGCTTGCCCTACACAAGCTCAGCGAATAAATAGTATTATCTCATCTCTCTTTGGCAGCTTATGAGGTCCTAAATATGTAGGTGGGACACCTAAACATTCTATTTTTAGATTATAAATTACAAAAGTCAGGCAACAAAATGTTCTCTACTCTCTTTAGAGAATGAAAGCTTAGTCTGTGCTGTGGACTGACAGATCTCCCAGGAACAGACCAGCTGTTCATTCTGTCAACACGTGGGTGCCTGTGTGACGCAAGCACAATCCCTGCCTTCCTGGGGCTTCAAGTTTAGCAGCTTTCCCCAGCTGGTCCAGAGCCTTTACAAAGACAAAGAACAGCCCGCGATTTCCTAAGTACAGCACCTTGGTGACCCACGTTGGCAAGGCCAGCAGAGTTGCTCTGCCCTCCACCAGAGACCAGAGAAGCTCCAGCTTCCCATCAGTCTCATAGACGTGAGCCAGAGGTTTTGCGGTGGGTGGGAATTCCATCTCCCCTGAGAGTACCTCCTGAGATAGGTTGTCCTTGCGTATGAGGCAGAGGGTGGCAACTACCAAAGCGACTCTCTCAAGGAGGGCTACTCAACACCTGGCCACATATTTCACTCTGCGCCCACTGAGTCTGACAGATCAGCCTCAGGGCAGACACCGTGTTTTGGTCTTCGCTGCAGCTAAGGATGCCTATGTGTCTTCTGTCAAGACCAAAACCAACAAACAAAAATAATAGAATAGTTTTTCCTTTTCAAATGAAGAGAACATAATGATTTTCTCCACTGAAAACCACTTACAACAGCATTGCGACCATTTGCTTTGGCAGAAATTCACCGTTGGCAGCATTTTTCACATTCAACATCATGTCAAGTGACTCTTAAGACAAATGGGGGTGTACTCTCCTTCCCCAATAGCTAAGACGGATGAGACAGCCACTCAGAAAACAGAGGCTGGACTTAGTGTACTCTTTTTATACTTTAGGGACATTTAATTCCATTTCATTTGAATTTGTTCTGTTTGAGACATACTGGATATACGGTATTAATTACTAAGAAAAACAGCTGAATGATGAAGAGGGTGGCATCACTGTTTTATCTTCTGTTTCGAGAATTACAATATCTACATCATCATGAATGAGTTAATATTTCTATGGGTGCTCCCACACAACATGTAGCACTGCAAGTCCTTCTTGCTTCTAATATATGCCAAAGACTATTGTATGGTTCCTGGTTTAAAAGTAAAATTCTCACTATACACTCACAGGAAACAAGTATCTCTAATACAGTTCTCATCTGTCTGGGGTCATTTTCTCTTTCTTCTTCCCAACAGATCCCCTATATTTCTTTACCCACGGTGCCCCACGGGCAGGTGACGACACCCCCAGCTAGGGATTGGGGAACTGAATGGTCCACGGCTTTGTAGCGTGTCAACTGGCAACATTTGCATCACCTGGGAGCTTCTTGGAAATTGCCGGCTGTGAGGCCCCACGTAAACTGATCAAATTGGAATATATTTTACAAGATTCTCCAGGTGATCTGTGTGCACACTACGGCTTGAGAAGCGCTGATCCAAGAGAAACCTGTTCCTATTGCCAATGATTGGTTTAAGAATAGGCATATGGCCCAATTGAAGCCAATGAGATGTGAAGAATGTTTTTCTGGGAGCTTCTGCTAACTCTGGAAGTCTGTGGCACTTCTGAATTTCCAATAAATATCATATTGTTTAGGAGTCCTTGAGTTGGGTTTTCAATCACCTGCAGCTGGAAAACATCCTGACTAATCAGTCCCCATTAAAGCATTATAAAGGGAACAGAATGCCAAGGCTCTGGGCTCAGTCACAGGCTAGACACGACAGTGCATCCAGAGACCCGAGCAATAGTTCAGAGGCTCCTCTGGATCCAGGGATGGACCCAGTAGTGTTTCCGATCCTGACAACCACGGTTCATTCGCACATTTACAAAAGCTTTCTAAATTAGTCAGTCTAAATGATCAACTAGAGGAAATGCTGAACATTTTCCAAATGACTGTAACCACAGTGGTCAACAGTTGCCCTCCCCAGAAGCCATAAGGATGTCATTTCCTGCAAAGACAATGGGAGACTAATTGCTCAGCCTCAGACTCTTAACAGGGAAGACAACCTGTGACATGTAATTACTGAAGGGTAAAAAAGGAAAAGCTTGAGGCTCTCAGAATCTGTTTCTGGATCTGCTCCAGTTACTTGGGGAAAAGGAAGGGGGGAAAAAAAGAGCCAGCTGGTCTGGGGAAGGATTTGAGGGGCTGGCAGCTGAGGCCGCCACCCTGACCAGTTTTTTCATATCACTAGTACATATTAAAAACCTTTCTGAGGAAAACAAATAGATCAGCTATTATACAAAACCATATATGGCTTTGGTGTAATTCTGCTTCATATACAGCAGTGACTCAGTCAAGGAGAACTGCATGTCGAAATGGACATTATCTCCTTGGTGTGTCCTAACTTCTTAGCCACAAGAGGATATTTTGGGGGTTGGGTGTGTTGTACTGGCTAGATGAAGACAGCATTTTCTATCAAGGAGCAGTTCCCCACAGGATGTTCTCAGGTTCTGTCTCCTCATAACTCTTTTTCTCTCAAACCCTTTTGGATCTCTCTTTCCTGGTACCTCATACCTTTCCACGGTCCCAACTATCATCCCATGTGATGAGTTTCAAACTACATCTCTAGATCTATCACCCATGTTCCCAGTTCCTCTGCTGCCCCCTACACAGAAAGTGCCTCAAGGGTGGGGACTATGTTTTGGTCACTATTATTTTCCCAACACTTAGCACAGTGGCTGGCACTGAGTATGGAATGTTCGTTGACTGAATAAATGAAAGCTCTTGCCATCATCTACTGACTGGCCTCTGACTCTAGTCTCTCCTTTTCCACCCTATTGACACATATAAGGTCTCTGGATTATAGCACTGATCAAGTCTCTCCTAGAATATCTCACCTGGGAAGCCCTGTACTATCCAAGTGAGAAACTGGGTCCATCGAGGCCAAGAGACTAGCCCAAGATCTTACAACTAGAGTGGCACAGACAGGATTTTAACTCAAGACCCAGAACTGTGGCCACTGACCAGTTCAAAAACCTTTAATATCTTTCAGTAGAACCTAGTTGAGCTCCTGATATGTAGCAGGCACTCAGTAAATATTTCCTGAGTGACCGATTAAACAAATTAACAGGGCTCATGCATATACCAATTTGTTTTAGTGTTTCTTAAAGTGGAACCCTCCTCAAAAGAAAGACAAAGCCCCTGCAGACAAAACAGAGAGGAGCAGCTCTCTCCTCCAGAATCGGGGGGAGCAGCTGGAACACCAGACTTCTTTCCCTGCGGTGCCTCTGAGCCACCTCCCGGGAAGCTCAGGGCTTGGTGACACTGCTAGAAAAACAAATGTTTTACACAGTCAAACTTTCAGCTTTGCATTCAAAGCCACCCACCATCATTCCAAACCCACTTCATCAGGCGTCTCTTTCATTTCTTCATTTCTTCCTCCTCCCTTCGCACCCAGCCTTACCAGAGCACTTGCTATTTCCAGCAAGTCCCTCCTCTGGGCCCTCACCTGTCCTGTTTCTCCCCTGTTCTGTGCTTTTATCTCTACCTGCAAGAATAGAGAACCAACCTGTCCCTCAAGCCAACTCTAACATAAATCCCTCCCTCAAGCACTTGCCCAATTTCCCCCACCAGAATTAATCTCACTCTATTTGTAGCTCTACTGTACAACTTACTGCACTATCTGCTTCAAGGGAAATAGCTCTTTGAGGGCAAAAACCTAGTCTAAATGTATCTTCAGGCCACTGGCACCTTGCCTGGCCCAATGCTTTGCACAGAGGAGATACTTCTAGTCATTAGTTGTATTCAAAGAGACTTATCCTTTTTTGTTCACCTCTGTGACCAAATTATGTAAGTTTTGTAATTAGGATTCTAAGTCTTCCTCTAGCCTGTGTGGGTTGATGACACAGCCAACACATTTGCAGAGCCCGCTTGCTAAGGAACAGCTGCGTGAATGTTTGTTGAGTCTTATTTTCAAAAGCAGAGAATGGGGAGGGGACAGGGAGGGTGACTTCCCCCTCCCCTCTGTAGCTCTCCTGTGGCTATGGCTGCCCTGGCTGTGCAGCAGGAGGTAAAAGCTGGGCAGCTTGTGCACAAAAATAACAACGGATCCAAAATACAGAACAGTCCTGAATCCTTCCGTGCTACGACATTCTCTGCAAGCCCAAAGTCAATTGCCTGAAAAATTAAAGAGTTCCAAATGGTGGGATAATACATTAAACAAGCAAGCATACAAACAAAGCCCGATCGCCAGGGAGGAGGACGGGAACCAGAAAATACAGAGTTCCCTAGGAAACTGAGCCTCTTTTTGGACTGATTGTGGCCTTCCCTCACCACTGGGTGCAGGGCTGGGGAAGGTAGGAGGGGTGCACTGCTGACGCATCTGCTTCCCTGCCTGCAGCGGCCCGGGTCCTTCTGGCTTCACTCCAATAAGTCCGGCAGACTCAAGTAAGGTCATGGTGGTTGTTTTGTCATTTGCTGGAATGGGAGTACAGAGCAGTGAGAGAGGAGGAGGGGGAGGAGGGATGGAGAGAAAAAGAGATGAGCATGAGAGTGCTCAGCCAGCAGAAAGCATTATTGACCACAGAACGAGAGGGCAGGAAGGTCAGACTACAAAAAGCTGGCTGATCCTCTCTCATCAACTATTGGCAGGATAAGAGGGAATCAGAGGCTCACTGTTGAGCAAGGCACCACAAGACCAGTAAAGAGCTTAACCTGGGCCACTCTAGAGGCCGGGTGTAGGGTTCCCAGCATTCATGGCTCTAGAGAGATACAGATTTTGGACTCATTGGCACACATGGGTGGACTGAGTCATGCAAGTGGCTGGGGATGGGGCTTTAGCTCCCCCTCCCCAATCTCCATCAACCCCCAAGCAATAGTAGTAGTAGTACTGAGATAATGTCATAGTATTAGTAGTATATTTAAACCTTAAGGCTGAAGAATCCAGTTTATTTGGGGAAGAAATAAATGAAATAAATTCCACTGGAATAATTAGTTGACTGTCAAGAGGAAAAAGAAGATGCTGCTTCTATAAGACTGATGAGAATAAAGATTATATTTATAATAACCATGTTTTTCTTTTCTATCTTGTAATGAGTTCCTGTCAGGTGATCACATCACTTACGTATCAGGTAAAAAAGAAAATAAACAAAAACTCTGATTTTGTAGTGTATTTGAATTATTTCTGACATGCCCTTTTAAATTGAGCTATTTCTAGGACTCTGCAATCCACAGTCTGAACAGAAACAATGCTTTGCTCTGCTGCAAGTGCAGCTGCCGGACAAGTCCCCTAGCTCTCTTGCAAGCAGATTACCACTCCTCCAAGACCCTCCAGACAGACACTGTGAGGTGACTCCTGGGAAGGCCCGTGAAATGCACACAGCATCCATCAGAATGCTGACAAGATCAAGGTTAACAGTGAAGGGTGCAGAGCCCTCTGGGTGCGGGCTGGCTACAATATTAGAGAGTCCCAGAATTGTGAGGCTGAATGGAATATTAAAGGATATCTAGTCTGATAGTTTTCAAGCTATTTTTTAGCAGAACTCTGTGTATGTGTGTGGGTGTTATCAAAGCCAAGCATGTGACAATTATGCCAAGATATCCAGTGATCATGCCACATACTTGAAGAATCCACTATGGTGGGAAACATTTCATTCTCAAAAAAAAATTCTCTCATTATTATTGGTAGTGCTGAAGGTTAGATACACACACACATTTTCAAGGCGTATGCTAAACTTCAAAATATTAGATAAAAGTGGAATAGAGCAGCTTTGTTCAAGGGGGAAAGGACTCAAACTCCCATCACCTCCAAATCAATTTAGAAAAGGCAGACAATCCAATAAAGAAATGGGAAAATTACTTGAGAAGGCAAAACAGAAAATCCAAATGGCCAATAAACATACAAAAAGTCATCAAAGAAAGGCAAATTAAAACCACAATGCATTATCTATATCTACCAAATTGACTAAAATTTTTGTCTTCGTCAAAAAGACAAAAACAAAACAAAGACAAAAAGCATGAAGTGTTGATGAGGATATGGAGCAGCTGGAACTCTCATATGCTGCGGGTGGGAGTGTCAACTGAAAACTGGCAGCGTCCACCAAAGCTGAACACACACATCCTACGACCCAGGATCCTGCCACTCACAGTCTTTCCTACAGAAATGTCACATATGCTCACGCGTTAACATGTACAAGAATGTTCCTACAGTACTATTTGTAATACCCCCAAACTGCAAATAAATAGAAAGCCCACCTACAATAGAAGAGCTATACATTCGGATATAGTTATACAATATATTACATAGCAATGAGAGTGAACAAACTACAACTCATAACATGGATGAATCTACCAAATATTCGGTCATTAAATAAGAAAAGTCCGATTTTGAATCAAAGGTGTAGTTTATTATATCTCAAACAGGAAGCGGTATAATTAACCAGAGCACATGACTAAACTACTGACACAGTTTTGCCATCTTTGCCACAGTAGCTTGTTTTCGCCAGCAGCGAAGAAGCCTGGAGAGCGAGTGGTGATGAAATCGTGAATGGCGTTTTCCACAGCTTGTTGAGAATTGAATATTTTTCCTTGCAAGAAGTGGTCCAAAGCCTGGAAGAAGTGGTAGTCAGTTGGTGCAAGGTCTGGTGAATATGGAGGATTACACAGTTTCCAAGTCCAGCCTCTGTAGTTTGAGCAGCGTTGTTTGTGCGACATGTGGTCGAACATTGTCTTGGAAGAGGATTGGCCTGTCTCTATTGATCAATCTCAGCTGCTTAATCACAAGCATCCTCATCATTTCATCCAACTGGTTGTAGCAGACAGCCACTGTAATCGATTAACCAGGTTTCACGAAGCTGTAGCGGGTGATACCAGCACTGGACCACCAATCAGACACCATTAGATTTTTTTGATGAATATTCGGTTATGGACTGTGTTTCATCACTTCATCTCTATCCAACCATTGCGCTGAATGCTTGCGATTGTCAAAAAGAATCCATTTTTCATCACACATGAAATACGGTGTGGAAATGCTGTGACAACAAAGGCAAGCTTCGAGCTGATTTCTCTTCTGACACTCATTTAACTCATGCAGAACCCATCTATCCATCTTCTTTATCTTGCCAATTTGTTTCAAATGGTCCAATATTGCTGGAATAGTAATGTCAAATGTTGCTGCTAATTCATGCATAGGTTGAGAAGGATTCGCTTCCACTACAGCTTTCAGCTCATCATTATCCACCTTGGTCTCAGGTTACGCACGTGGCTCATTTTCAAGATTAAAATCACCAGAACAGAACTTCCCAAACCATTGACGTACTGTGCATTCATGAGCCACATCCTTCCCAAACACTTCGTTTATATTTCTAGCTGTCTGTGCTGCACTGGTTCCACGACAGAACTCATATTTGAAAATAACACGAATTTTTGACTTATCCATGGTTTCCCAAAAATTGCTCTAAAAAAGTTTGAAAGATTTTCAAATGTCAACATGTGCGTGTGAGAGACTGAGGATGTACCTTCACAATAAAAATAAAACAAGAAATGTCAAAGTGAAATGTCAGAGACACCAACTGTCAAACTTAGTACTTAAGGAAATCAGACATTTCATAGTTAATGTAATGTTACCACAAGAATACCTAATGTACGATTTTATGTATATGAAGTTCGTAATAGATAAAGCCAACCTTTGTAGTTACCTTTGGTGGAAGCTGGTGTGGTTAGGGACTGGAGTGGGGTCTGAGGGGGCATCTAGTGTTTAAGTGAATTCTTTCTCCATCTGGCTGCTGGTTACAAAGGAGTACTCACTTTATGAAAATTCATTATCAGTGCACTTAACAATTTGTGCACTTTTCTGCATGAATGCTATACTTCAATTAAAAAAAAACCTTAGAGTTAACACAGTGAAACCAGAAACAAAACAGAGCTCTTATAAGTACTGAAAGCAAAAGAGCACAGCAATTTAATTTAAGCAAGATGATTCAAAAATTTGCTGCACTAAAAGCTTAAAAGTGCCATTTCATTAAATTATGTTTCTTATTCATTTGAGATGACTGTTACGCGAAAGTTATTTTATTATTATATGTTAGGAAGGCATGAAGCAGTTTCAAAATGAAATAAACACAAATCATTTTAGTTTTACCTTATCGATTTTTTAAAGTGAAGTTTTAGATATTCAAGCCCAATCTTTTCAGATCAATCAAAAACAGTTTCCTGGGGCCACGGGGTTTAGAGTCCAGCATCCCTAGATGGGAAATCCCTGGGGATAAAGGTGTTTTCTTTCTCTGCCACATAGTAGGTGCTCAACATTTCTCTCCCAGTGTCAGAAGGTGACATCAGCTCATTTCTGCCAATGGAAGCAACAACAGCTCAGCCTGCCTTTGCAGGCTTGCTGTGGATGAATGTATAATTTCCATCACATAGTCTGAAATACTGAAATAACTCACAGGATACCATTGCCCCCTGTGAATTTTCAGGGCTCTTCAGATTCCCACAGTGGACTATACACAGTCATGAGGTCAGGCCGGAGTCCTGACCTACCTGAGAGCAGTTAGCATAGCTCGGAGGGAGAATGAGTCTGTGCCCCAGTCTCGGGCGCAGCTTGCCCTCCGTGTCTGCCAGGCCCTCTCCTGCATCGGTCAGTCTGTCCATTATCATTAGACACGCGCTCCGCACACTGTTCCAGCCACCACTGGAATAAATCCCTTGGAGCACAGAAACCACATGGCCGGACTGGCTCTCTCAGACACCTTTGTTCTCTTGGACCCTCTAGTAAAAGAGAGTTACTCAGGCACCGAGACTGGCACCCTGAGACTGCAGGCAGCCCCCACAGAAAGTGAGAGATGGCCACTCAGGAGGCCCACATTGTAGGTTGCAAAAGGAACCCAGCAGGGTTGTGGAGGATGTGGGGTCCCAGTGCAGGAGACTTCAGTCACCCTCTAGCCACCCCCACCCTAGGAGGAGCTTGGGGCGGGCCCCTGCAGCTGAGCTGCTCTCTACCATGTACCATGAGGAAATCCAGGCCTTTTATTGGTCACTCCATTTCCCTGACTATTGGCTTCCCAAAGAAGACCCCTCCCTAGAGTCAAGCTCTGTTGTTTTTGTGTAGACTTTCTGATGCTAACTCTACCCCAAACTTCACTGTCTGACAAACAATAATTTTATGGGTCCTTTAAGAGGGATTTCTCCCTCCCCAGCCTCACTCTCAAGCCACAGTTAGAGTTCCCTTTGGTAAGAAAGTAACATTTGCTTTTTAAATAACTTTTTATCATGCGTGCCACAGAGATTTTCCTTTTTAAAATAAAGACAGACCATCATAAGGGTCAAATAGGATAATCAGCTAAGAATTTGCATGGACAGGGGAAAATCACCCAGGCCAATTCCTTGGGAGCCTGTAGCGAGATGCCTGAGCTCTGCCAGCGAGGGCGGCGGTCAGCAGACCACGGCCATGCATCGGATCTGGCCACTGCCTGTTTCTGCACAGCCCATGAACTCAGAATGGTTTTTACATTTTTAAATGGTTAAAAAAAAAAAATCAAAAGAATATCTCATGGCACATGGAAATTACAAGAAATTCAAATTTCAGTGTCCACAGTGAAGTTTTACTGGAACGCAGCCATGCCCATTTGTTTACGTATTGTCTGTGGCTGCTTCCACACCACAACGGCAGAATTGTCTTGATAGAGACCGTATGGCCTGCAAAGACGAAAATATTTACTATCTGGTCCTTTACAGAAAATGTTTGTCAACCCTGGGCTGAGGCAATCTCTGTGTTTGCCGAAGGCTGCCCACTCTGATTCTCACTGTTTCGAGCCCCTGGGCTGTCTCCACAGTAAGTCAAAGGCAAGTCCTAATGCTGGTTCCAATTTCACACTAACCGGGTAAACCCACACAACCCACTAGGGCAGTGCCTTTCAACCTGTGGGCCGTAGACAATTTAGTGGGTCAAAAAAATTCAACTTCATCAGTCGTGCCCAGCATTTTCTTTAATGAGATAAAAGAGAAAAATATTGAGGGCATTATTATGGACTGAATTGTGTCTCTCCAAAATTCATATTTGAAGCCCTAACTTCCAGTACGCATCAGAATGTGACTGCATTTGGAGATAAGGCCTTTAAAGAGGTAATTAACTTAAAACGAGGTCACATGGGTGGGCTCTAATTCACTATGACTGCCATCCTTCTCACAGGAGGAGATTGGACGCAGATGCACGCAGAGGAAGAACTAAAGGAAAAAGATGGTCATCTACAAGTCAAGGACAGAGGTCTCAGGAGAAGCCAAATCTGCTGACACTTTGATCTTGGACTTTTAGCTTCCGGAACTGTGAGGAAATTAATTTCTGCTGTTTAAGCCACCCAGTCTCTGGTACTTTGTTATGGCAGCCCTAGCAAACGAATACAGGCATCATATAACATACAGCA
The DNA here is from genome assembly GCA_963575035.1 of Avahi laniger. Taxonomy (NCBI): domain Eukaryota; kingdom Metazoa; phylum Chordata; class Mammalia; order Primates; family Indriidae; genus Avahi; species Avahi laniger. The sequence goes on from CAUYSK010066902.1 coordinate 18,539, forward strand.
TTTTGTGGAATAGTATTTTTTTTTCAATCACACATGTATAACAGATTTGTGATATTAAAATGTATTAAATTCTGTGTGTCACACCAAAATAAATAGAAGAACACTGTACTGGGGGGAGAGACATATATGCTTGGTAGCAAAACCACAAAGAGAAGGGTGTGCTAATTGAACCAAGACAAATGTAGGGAAAAAAGCGCTTACTGAACATATTAGGCACTTTATATACATTACCTCATTTAGTCCTCACAGTAACCCTATGCAATGGGTCATGTTTTATGTTTTCAATTGATAAAAAAATAAAGTGCAGAGAAGTTAAGTAATTTACTCAAGTGGCAGAGCCAGGCCTATCTGACTCCAAAGCTAACATATTATTTCTCATCATGAATCGATTTCTATTTATATGTCCCTGAGAATAGGTTGTAGTTTGACAATAAATAAGGGAAAAGATTTATTAATAATAGCTAACATTTACTGAGTACTTACTGAGCTAGTCTTTATATTAAACCTCATTTATCCTTATTAACAGCCCAGTTGAGTAGGTTCTATCCCTGTTTTTCAGCTAAAGAATCTGAATCTGGAAGAAATTAATTAACTTGCCTAAGATTACAGCTTTGAATCCCATCAGTCTGACATTTAAGCTAGAGGTCTTGCCCATCACAAACTCTCCTTTGAATTGGCCATAGTTAGTGCCAATCTAAGTACAGTCATGTGCCACACGACATTCCGGTCAACGACGGACCACATATACGACAGTGGTACCATAATATTATTACACTATATTTTTCCTGTACCTTTTCTATGTTTAGATGTGTTCAGATACACAGATACTTACAAGTGTGTTATAGTTGCCTATAGTGTTCAGTAATATGCTGTATAGGTTTGTAGCCTGGAGAAATAGGCTATAACATAAGACTCTATGTGTGTACTAGGCTAGGTTGTTTAAGTACCTTCTGTGACATTTAAGCAACAAAGAAATCACCTAAAGATGCATTTCTCAGAACATATCCCGTTGTGATGCATGACTGTACATACCTGTTTGCTGGTTAGCCTCCACTTCAAGAAGAAAATGCATACTTTTTATTCATACATCCAATAAATACTAACTGAGCACATATTATGTGCCACACCTTGTTCTGAAAGCTGGGGATATAATAATGAACAAAATAGACAGAAATCTTGCCATCATGGTGTGCGTATGGGTAAAAAAAATCCTTAAGGACATAACTATTACCATATATGAAATCACCTCATGGGTAAGGGAAGTGACAAGTAAGACCCAGGTGTGTTGAAGGCACAGGCCAATGGAATTCTAGAAATTATAGAAAACAGAGGATTGTGGGTAAGGTTTACCAAATAGAAATTTCCAATAATTTTTATCTAGTGTCTCTTGTATCCACGGATACCTATCACATGGTCATGTCTTATCTCTAAGTAGACTGGAAGTTTTTCAATGGCAGGGGTTATGTCATACTTTAAAACCTCTGCCTCATTGCTTGGCACAGTGCACAGCAGTCTGAATTTACTTTTTTGTTTTAAAGTTGTATCCACGAGGAATGCACGGAAGTTACTTAGGGACCTTCAGAGGTAATGACAAGGGTCAGGTGATCCTTGGGAAGTCCCAGCAGAGGAGAACAGGTCCCACTGCATGGGATCACAGATACCATGGGCAAAGAATAAAATACTTAACTGGAAGAGTTTTAGTTAAATGGGGTACCAGCGTGAGGGTTAAGAAATCAGAATGAGTGTCTAGTTATGCAAATGTGAGGAAAAAATTAGGCTGAGTGAAAAGAAACCAGGGCATGGAGTATTAAGAATTTTGATGTATTTGTGGTAAATATAGTTTTCTTAAGGTTTCTTTTATTTAGGTTTTTTTATGCATAGAAGTTTTATATTTTTACTTAGTCAAGTCTATTAGTCCTTTCATCAAGAAATAACCAAAGAAGTGAGCAAATATTTTCATTCCAGAATGTTTATTACAACATTATTATAATATCAAATATGAGAATATTTGATTGCATAGTAATAGGATGATGAATGGTTAAATTAATCTGCTCACACAATGGAAAACTCCACAGTTATTATTCAATTCCATTAGAAAATGATAATTTAATATTAAATGAAAGAAGCCAGCTTGCAATTGTAGCGATATATATGATATATACCCCATACATGAAAGAGGGAAAAATACATCTTAACATTGCTATCTCAATATAAAGTGATTAAGAGATATTTTCATTTCCTCCCTTATAGCTCACCAAATTTTCTACAACAAAAATTTTAAAGTCAGGAAAAAAATAAAAAGCCCTTTAAATAAATTTAAATCAAAGAGAAAGTATATATAAATAGTACCTCTACTACTAATAGTGTATTTTTGACTTGCTGAAAATCTTAGTCACCAGAGGCCTCTAACCACACTGGCACACGTGGCAAATTCTGGTAATGGTATTTTAAACGTATGTCTACATCTACATATATTTCTAAACTCACCTGCAAAGAGGTTTCAAAATGGATTCAGCAGTGGCCAAGGGCAGTCTCCAGGACGAGATGATAAATTTTAATGAATTCTTTGGCTTTGATAATATACTCATTTAACAAATATTTACTGAGTGTCTATCATGCTCCAGGCACCCTGTTAGGTACCAGAGGTCAAACTGGGTCTCTGGGAACAAATGACCCATTCGGCTGACACTGGTCCTACGTACCCTGACCCCAGCAAGATGCAGCAGAAGGCAGTGCTGGGCAGTAATGGCGCAGCCCCACCCTCAATCCTCCCTCATCTGGGCTCTCACCCTTTCTGGATGTGTGGCCCTGAGGAAGGCTGGCTTTACCTCTCTGGCTCCAGCCACCTCATTTGTAAAACAGGGATAATCCTGACCCAGTTTGCAGCACCATAGTGAAGAATAAGTGGAAAGCATTCTGGGCATGTTTTTATCCATACAGTGCCAGATGGATTCTACGTGTTGATAGCCAGTGTTGTTGCTTCCCTTTGGAAACTGTACATTTATTTTTATGTAAAAATACAGGGTCTGAAATAAAGGTCAGTGATTAAAGGGATATTCCATATTTTTCTTCCTTAGAACATTCAGATTAGCAATTACAGAAATGAATACTCATTTTCCCAACCCCAGATAAGAGTAAAGAGAACTCAAAGTTCTTGAAAAGTTCAGTGACATTCCAAGGACAAATCCAGGTGAGATGCTGCCAGTCATTAGGGAAATAATTCAATTACGATCAGCATTTCAAAAATCTGATAAAATTAACTTCATGTTTTCCCTCTCTACCTTTCAGGAAGAGCGATTTTAAAAAAGCAACATTTAAAAATAAGCGTTAACCTAAGTGTTATAAAATTTAACATTTCTAAGAAAAGAATAAAGGGCACCAAAAAGATACCAACTATATGTCCAAATCAGACATAAATGTATAAGTATCTCTGGTCTTTCTCCCAAAGTGAACTCATTTTCCAAGCACTGGGTACATTTGTATAAATCAATGCCCCATTAGAGACAGAAAAAGAGGTGGAGAAAGAGGTAGGAAGAGAGGGGAAAAAACACAGAGACCTAAATATGGGATGAATTTGGGCAGTAAGTTTCCTCTTATTGGCTATTAAGGTGACAAAATAATAACTGTACAAATATATACACTGATAGAGAAAGCATAGCTCTACCTCCTAGTGTTTGCATTTTATGTGAAAGATTCAGGATATCTTCCAGTGACAAATACCTGTTTCTATGACATCTGCGGATTCTCTGTGGTCCTTCTACCACAGCAAAGATTGGTAAGTGGGATGTTCGGACAGTTTCACAAACGTCTGGGCTAGAATCCCCTTTTCCCTCAGCTCTTCATTTCACAATGCTACCTGTCAGTGCCCACAGAGGGAGGGCGGGCACAGACGGTTGAGGTGAACAAACAGTTCTATTTGCTTTTCCCCATCTTGTGGGCGACCAAGGGCAGGATTCCCTTCCTACTGCACCTGTGCCTTCCCCATCTGCTATGCCCTTGTCACTTCCGAGTCCCGAACACTCCAGCTCCCCAGTGGACATGAGAAGGAGCGCCAGCCAGAGGCGATATGTCCAACACGGAGTAAATACGGACAAAGTTTGCGACTTCCAGCCTGAGTGGGACAGTACTGAGCAAATGGCAACCAGCAAGGTTTGCTCCGAAGTACACGCGTGTGTTATGATACATTCAGTAATTTCTGTACTTTTTAAAAGGGAGTGGTAAAAATTATCTTTAAAATGCTTGTCGATGCCCTGTGGGTATGAGTCACTTCATGAAACAGGATCAAAATGGATTCGCTATTATGGGTTTCTGCCGGCTCTTTGATTCTAAACAACTTTATTAATGTTAATAGGAGTTATGCACACATCAATGACAGAATAAATTCCTGGGTCTGGTGGAGCTTCAATTAGTGCTCTGTAATAAGCAACGTAAAATGCTTTCTAATTTTCTTTCAAGTAATCATACACTACCCCAGAAGAGCTGAAAATCAGACACAGGTCTCACCGCAGGGTAGGAAAAGACCAGGGGGGTGGGAGAAACGAAGCTCCGCCACTGGATGGAGGCTCTGCGGAAGTCCTGGCCGTCACTGGTGGGAGTGTAGCAGGAGACACAGGCACAGCTTGCCGAAGGGATAACGAACGTGACGAAGGGAGGAAAAGAAAACGCACAAAAAGTGAGCTTGACACAGAAGGAATTTACTACAATCTAAAACGGGAATGACTGCAACCGTGCTTCCAAAACCTGTCACGAGATTGCTTCATTTTTTCAGAGCATAAGTTAATACTATTCACTGACTTTCAAAAATACTCACTAACATGGAAATGGGAATTTAAGTTCCAAGGATGATGCAGCAGAATGCCTAATGAACAGGTTAATTTGCAGTGACACAAAGCTCTGCCTGGAATTTCTGGAAACCCAGCTTTGGGTTTAACCCTCTCCTGCCCAGCCCTGCAGTTCTCTCAACTCTTCTCATGGGAAACCAAAAGCCAGATTATTGATATTCTCTGAGGATGACAGGGTGGGATGCCATAGGGGCTGCAGCACAGACAAGCAGAAATGGCAAAGGCCTAAATTCCATGCTTTGAAAAGAGAACAGAGCAAAATTTTAATCTAAAAATCTATTTGCTCTTTCACACTTAATCACCTTATGCTTCCTTACATTGTATCCTAACGCTTCACGGACAGTAAAAAAGACCTCTGCCAACAATTAACAAGATCCACAACACTAAGAATTAGATACACAGTGGCAGATGTAAAGAGATGTCTGTGCTTAGCTGCTGAGAGTCCAGTTTTATACATGAGAGATCTGGAAACACTGTCTGCACCACATGCGCTGCTGCAGGTGGCCGAGCAGCCCTCTAACCGCTGGCAGCAACAGCGGTATCTTAATCTTTTGGCTCCGTGGTCACTTCCCACTCAGCAGATTTTAGAGCACTCTGGCTTTTAGGGGTACTGCATTTAGACTTTCCAATGTAAACCATTTCCATCATAATCAAGGCAGGGTTCCACATACTATGTACGTTTTATTTAGGATTAGTTGGCTTTTCAAGAGAGTTGCCTATTTTTCTTATAACACTTGCCTAGTTGCCCTGAATCAGAATAAATGGCAATCCTTATAACATGTAGCTTAAAGTACAAATATTTACAGGGAGAGATATTATATTTGTCGGCTGGGGAAATCACTTTTTGGGTAATGCTATTATAGAATACCAAAATTCAACAGAACTTCTATACCAGCCCCTTAGACATATCAGGGAAAACATCGCTCACTCTGTGAATTATCAGTAAATGGGAAGTCTCTCCAGTGGTCCAGATCACACTAGAAAAACGTGAGCCAATTACAAAAATAGCAAGTGTATCTAAGACTGTGATGAATAGACACGATGGCTGAGTTGTGCACTGTGTTTGGTTTATGCTTTCCTCTCACTTCCATTAGTGTGAGAGACATATAAGCGTTCTGTAGGCGACCCATATGTGAGCAGACTTTGGGAAAAAGGCTTTGCCCCATCTTACGCCTGGGATGAGTGTGTCAGGCACCAGGGGAAGATCTCCTCTGTGTAACAGGTGACTGTACAGGGTACAAGACACAGGTTAGGAAATCAGGAAGAGAATAGAGAACTGTAAGACATCATCTCAGCATTCAAAGTATTTGCAGCCTACTAGGCAGATAAGCTGCATACTTACAAACTATGATACCAGCCAGCAATGCAGTATTTAACCACTGACTATTTGCCAAGATGGATGTAGAGTGGGTCTTAAAGAAATTGGGTAAAACGCCTAGATTTCTTAACCATACATGTTTTTCTTAGCTAGGAAATCATAAAATCTGGGACCAGGAGATGACCAGGATCCAATGAGAAAAATGGAATTAAGCAGCCTAGATGTTTACCCAATTCTCTTTAGTAAAAAGGGCCCCACCCACTTAGAGGGCTGTTCACTAGACTGCCCATCTGCCTCGAAACAGCTGTGCCCACTAACCCTCAGAGGCCCCGGGAGTCCAACAGGCATGTTGCCTCTTCGTCTGCTGAGCACTGTGCTTGGCAAACTGGTAGCTTTTTGGATTTTCCAAATCAGGTGCCTTTCAGGGGCACACATTTATTTGGTTCCTCTGAAAGTATTGATTCAGTCACTTAAACTATTTGGGCTTCATTAAAACCTTCCCCCCAGACCCCAAACCATGTCACTTTTATGGCTTGTACTCTGGAACTGAAGTTTCATTCTTTGGATCTTTAAAAACCAATCAGTCAATCAACAGATAACATCAATAAGTGTCCAAAAAGTTTTCTTATTCTCAAGCTACTCTGAATTGAGGACTGCAGCCTACTTGGCTTACAAAGCGGATCAGATTCTGGCCGGTTTCATTTACCATATATCCTCAGCTTTTCAGTTTCACATTCTGTTTCATATTCTCTAATCTGTGAAGAGTCAAGTACAAACATTGTTAACGTCAAGGAAGGAAGTAACTCATTTCATAATGTTTTGAGCCAATGACTCCTGGGGGGCAGGCAGGGCAAAGACCAAGGAGATAAATGGTAACAAAAAAACCTGAATAATAGGGTGTCTTTGCCTATGGCTTTGACTGCCTAATGTTTAACACCATCACTCCCGAGATAAAAAAAGAAACAACTTGCCAAGGATAACTCCGTTTCTGCAGCCAACAGTACAAATGCAGAGGTGCTCAAAGAAATTATCTGCGGACGGGCACACGGAATTTCAGCTTCCCAAAGAAGCCATGTTACGTTAATATGGGATATTTTGCTTTCCAAGGAAACACCAGAGAATATCCATCATGTTAGGAAGGAAGCAAGCCACATGAAAAGAGAACAAGAAAAGCATCTTCTTTCTCATAAATGACCTCCTCCTCTCTAAATAGTTTCCCATGTGCTAATTTACTGAGGGATGAGACAGTGTGGATACAGCTACTGGTTTCACTAAGTCTTACTCTCAAATCCACAGTTTACATCAAAAGCTGCTAAAGTAAACCAAATAAACTTAAAAAGAACATTTCATTCCTGTGTATTTAAAAGCCAGGAAGAGACACAAGGGCCCCGAAAATATAGGAAGGCCATGCTTAAGGATTCAGGAAAAAACAGGCAAAGTTAGGCTTTGGAGAACACCCACATCTGTTACCATAAAGCCTTCAGTCCTTGGAGGAATTGGGGCATAGAAACCTCTACCTGAGAAGAAGCACCTTCCTTTACTTGCCTTGAACATTCCTTTCTTTCCAGTTAGACACTACAGAGTCTCTAGCAGAGTGTAAGTAGACTACTGGGAGTAGACTACTGGGACTACTGGTCTACAACATTTCTGTCCCAGACAGGAATGGGAGACTACATGGTAAAACCACTGAATTTTTTTTAAAGCCAGAAGGAAGCAAAACTTGAGGTCTCTCTTTCATTCTACTGAGTCACTGTATTTTGGAAACACACAGAATGAGCCCTAAATGACATTTAATACAATGAATGACATAACCTGAATTTTGAACCCCTAGTTTTTGTTGACCAGGGTATAAAACACAACCCAGCCTCTTGTTAACAAGAGGCTACCTAGGCAGTGCTTACTTCAACAGAAAACAAAACAAGGGCCATGACTCATAAGCAGAACGTGGTCCTTTCCACAGGTGGGTGCTGTAGCCTTGTGTGGAAACTCAGAGGCTTTAGTAAGAATCTGCTATGCCAGCACCATGTAGCAGAAAGAACTCAGTGAGGACTTAAGAAACTGATTCTGTTCTAGGCTATGCTGGTCATTTTTCCTGTGACTTGAGTATCCACATCACCTCATTAGTCCTCAACTTCCTTATGAAACAAAGAAGGTGGACCAGGTGATTCTTGTGTTTCTTCCAGGCCTCTCTACTTTAGCCCTAACCCAGGGGCTAACCTCCACGCCTCTCTCAGCTTGATGCCGCCTTTCTGACAGGCCTCTCAGCGAGCAGAGCCTGCCACTGGCCTCTCTTGATCCGGTGCCCTTTCTGCCACCCCGAGACAAACACCAGATGGCTCAAAGTATGTTTGCAAGCTGGCTGTTTCGTCCTCCAGTGCATTCTCCACAGATGGCCAAGGGGTAGGAACACCAGTTTTGAAGGGTTCTTTTCCACCAACTGAGAAGCTGTCAACCTCAGCCCCTCTTAGCCTCAGCTCTCCCATCACTGAAGTGGGGCAAACATCTTTCTCACAGAACTGCCAAATGTCAGGTGCTCAGCCAGTGTGAACACTGCCAGATAAAATTCAGGATGTCCGCTTCAATTTGAATTTCAGATAAACAATTTGGGACATACTTACATAAAAAATTAATTCATTGTTTATCTGAGATTCAAATTTCACTGGGCTTCCTGTATTTTTTTATTTGCAAAACCTGGCCACCTTACGCACAATGGACACTGATGTTGGCGGTATTAGGCACCAGGCTGCCTCAGCAAACCAGTCTTTATGCAGAAAAAACTACTGCTGAACAAGGGTCTAAGTGGTTCGAGTTCCCTTCTCCTTGACCCTTCCCCCACTCTCAAAGGCCGCCCCTTTCTTGTCCTCCAACTGGCTTCGCGTCACCACACATCCCACCTGGTCCCCTCCTCTTGGGGGCCTGAAGTGTCTGCTGACAACCTCCGACCACAGCCCGCTTCCCCTCCCCTGGCTGGGCAAGCGGATCGAGTTAATTCACACACACGCATCACTGATCATTTAATGAGTCATCAACCTCCTCTGAAGCAACCGCTTTTTTTTCTCAAAAGGTCATGTACAACCTCAAATTAAAATGATTGAATTATAGGCCATCTAAATGTTGAAGTGAAAAAAACATAAGCTGTGCGAAAGAAAGGCCCTGGGGTGTGGGAGCTCGTACCTCGGAGGAGCTGGCTCTCACACAGTTCCTGCAACATGAAAACTTCCTACAGTTTTCCGTTTCTCTTCCTCTGAGCCCGCAGCCGCTTTCCTGGTAGTTGAAGACCCGGGGAGAAGGGCAAACGGGAAGGGAAGTGGGACGGGGCAGAGGGGGCAGCTGGGGCTACTTGTAAACTCTGTCCCCAGCCCACGGGCTCCTTCTGGGAGGCCAGCGCAGTTCCGAGGGTGCCCCAGCACCAGCATCGGATTTCGGTTTGTGGATAACACAAAGCCTGACGGAACTTTCTCCTTTTGGACCACCTTGTGTTCAGAGAGGAGACACGACTGCACGAGCTTGTGACTCCTGGCACCTGAACATTGGTCAAAAGTAACTCCAGGGGCCATTAAGAACCATCTCTCTTTCCAGAGCAGCTCAGTCTAGACAGCTCTGGAAGCTAACCCGCGGGGAGCAGGGGGTGGATACGTGCTCATCGGTGTTACCCCAGCACCTCTGACTGGGTCAGGCGGAGTCCTCTTCAGGCCCAGCTCTGCTCTCCTGGAAAGGATCTGGGTCCCTGGCTGATTCTACCCAGGATGACTCTTTACCTGAAGGTCCACAACCCATCAGCTAAAAGCACTTCACCAAACCACCAAAAGGAAAAGGCTTAAAATGAAGTAAATGGGAAACTATGATAAAACAGATAGTTTACTATCCTTCTCAAGCAATGAGCCCTTAGCAGAGTGGCCCTCATGACCTTTTGGGAAGTCAGAACTGCTGCATGTCCTGGCCCACTATTTAAGGTGAGGTGAATTATTACTAACTTGAGACTGAGAAATTCAGTCTTATAATTTTGCAATACTCACTGCAGGGCAGCTGGAGGCACCCGGGGTCTGCCCCACAGACTCAGTAGAATACCCCTTCGGATCATCTTTACATCTTTGCAACTATGCCCTGAGACTAGGGTGGTCAGTATTTTAGATGGTAACAAAGTTCTGGTGGAGATGGAGGCGGGCCTGGGCGGCAGAGATTAACACTGACAATCTCCGGAGCTCCAGGAGCTTTACATTCTTATTCAATCCTCCTTGCGGCCTAAGGAGGCGAAATGGCCCCTTCGGTTCAAGCAGGATTTGGACTCACGTCTTCTGGACACCGACACCAACTGTTGGCCACACCATGTCTGTTTCATTCAGGGTACTGAGCAGTGACTTCACTTTTCCCTGGGACAAGTGGATTGCTCAGGCTTCTTCCGGCTGTGCTCCCTGACAGGGACAGACTATGCATTTCATGGGCTTATAACAAGGGCTCTACTAAAGGGATTCATTTCAACAGAGGACTTATTTATAACATGTTTTACAGGAAAACACTGTCCAGTATTTAGATAATTATATTTCATATCTTGAGTTGTACTTTGGTAGTCTACAAGAATTTTGTTCTTAGCAGATGACGGTGAGGAACCCCATGGCAAGACAGATACTAGGCTTTACTCCTGGACAATGGAAAATGGTCTCTTCTCTTCCAAACCTTGCACAGTGAGCCAGCGGAGTCTGGTCACTCCTGCTAATGCATCAGCTCACTGTGTTAACAAGGAGATAAGAGAGCAATTCTTCTTCTCTCTCTCAAGTGAGTTTTATTTATATTTTTGCATTATAGTGTTTGTTTTTTAGGATAATTCTTATTTACAACCAGCAGGTTTTCTCATGATTACTTACTCACTTGTCCCCACGTAAGACTAACACATGGTACAAAAAGCAGGGTTCTAGTGTTCTATAACTAGTTATCTGTTCAGAAGGCCACCCAGGGTTGGATACTATAAATTATCATATTCTATGTCTAGTGAACTACAAAAAAATTAATCATTGCAAGAATGTAGAGCCATCCTCAGTGCCCCCAAGTCAGTAGGTTAAAGGGTGGCACCCTCGAACCTGCATCTTCACAAACCTCCTGGGGGGTTTTGAAGCACCCCCAAGTTGGGAACCATACTGGTCATACTAGCCTAGAACACATTACTATTAAAGCTGAGGTCAGAGTTCATTTCCTCTGGAACCAGTTAGCTGTGTTACAAAGCCACCAAAGCAGCCAATCTGCAAATGCACCTTCTCTCAGTCAGGGTGCCAGTAGGGGAGAGGTGGCACCCTCAAATTACAATAATTTGAGGGGAATTTAACAAAGGGGTATTTACAAAGAGGTGGACAGGGCACAGAAAATCCACAAAGAAGGCCTAGTCCCCTGTGCTAGTAACGAGCACAGGCAGGTGGGAGTAGGCTCTGTTACACCCCAAGGCCTGAAGGGGTGAGGTGAAGGTGTGGACACCTGAACCTGGGGCAGAGATGCTGGTGGAGGGGGCTGCCTGACAGCAGCTGCCAGTCAGGAGCGACCCCCCAGGGGCAAATATCCCCTGGCCTTACTCTCGCCTTCCCTCCAATCTTAAGTGCTCCCCTTGCTAAACCCAGCTAGAAACCACAGGCAAAGGGGCCCACCGGGGTAGTGCATAGAAGGCAGTTTTCTTCTAGGGCACAGAGCAGAGTAGAGAATCGTGGAGAGTATTTGGATATAGAGGAGCACAGGGAAGATGCCAGGTACAAAATCTTGAAAGAAAGCACGCCAGGGAGTGCCGAATATTCACCATCATCATCACAGAGAACAGCGGCCGAAGTCTGTGCCACACCCACTCCTGGAAGCACTTGCCACTACAGGTAACTGCTGACTCCTACCAGCAACTTTTGAAATGACACAATTTTGTCCAGGCAAGTATTTCCAAAATAAATTCACAAATGGACTTACCAAATATTTATGGGGCACCTATTCCATGAAAGAAATAACATCTTACTCTTTTAGCCACGTAGTAAGGGTCTTGCTGTATTTTATGCTAAACTCAAGAAGGCTACCACCAAGAAAAGTATTTATCAGTTTTGTGAAGCCCCTGTTGCTATTTTTTCTAAAAGAAGCAAAACCAAATATACAGAAAACAAAGATATCTCAGATTTTTAAAGTGGAAAAATATTAAGTTTTAATTGCATGCACTGATAGTGTACAGCAAAAGTGACCTATTTTTTTTTTTTTTAGTATATATATGATGTCCCAGTTATGTTTTACCTCCAACTTAGCAGACAAATGCATAATGTGCTTTCAGGTGGCCCAAAACAAATGGACTGAGGGACAGCTTTATCCCTTTTTCAACTTGCACACAACTAACGTTAGTTCCACTAAACTGAAAAGGCTCTCAGGAGGCATCATGTTTGCCATTCTCTACTCCGTGGTCACCTTCACTGGGTCACCAGTGACAGACTTCTAAATGCCCCCATAACTGTGAGTATCTCCTCACTGGCACGAGGGACCGAAGCAGCCTCCAGAGTTCTCTGGATTAGCCACATGGTGCATCACGGCCCCGGGGATGGTGTGAGCTACTTGGGACACCCCGGGTGATTTGAGAGGTGCACAGCAGATGTCAGGCGGTACTAAACAACAAAAAACCCACAAAATAAGAACCTTACTTTTCAAGCTTTCTCAAACAGCAAAGCCTCGGCCAGATGTTGGCGTGTCCACGACACCTGCTACCCCCTCTTTGTCACACAGGAGTGGCCCTGGGCTCTGAGTCTTCAGGCAAGGGCATCTCTTACTTCCACTTACTGACTTTAATCGTTTTCATCTATTTACATCGTATGATACTGGTTTTCTACTTGAGGTGGTTATTGAAAGTTTCTTTCAAAAGTAAAATTTAGTTTAGTAGAAAAAATAAACTTGAGGGAAAATATAAAAATACAGGTGGCACAAGGATATGGCAAAAATCATAAAGGTGATATATGAATGACTAAAGTTTGGGGAACACTGATGTAATGCTAAGTATACCTCGCGAGTCAGAGACACCTAGGTTTTAGTTCTGACTGCCATCAGATGGCAATAATGACGAATTTTCTTGCCTTACAGAGAAATAATTATTTCAATGAAGGTAGCAGCTCTCTAGTTAGAGGGCTGCAGCTCAAAGAGAGCAATACGAATTTAGTAAAATGGCTTTGTAATCTGAATCGTGTCTTGTTCATAACATAACAGAGATGTCTGTGATAAATGATTAAACATTAAGGTTTAAAGATTTATAATAATAGTAGGATGAAAACATGGGAATATAATTTACAAAGTGAGAGGAAGGTAAGCTAAAAGCTGGTCTTCTTGTCCACTGGCATCACGTCTAAGGAGGGGCCTTTGGCCGTCACTGGAATGTGAAGAGAAAAACCTCTGATTCACATAAGGCCTTCACTGAGGGCATTCCAGGGCCATCGGGCAGAATTAAACTACAAACTCGGTCTGTCACACTATGAGAATCCTCTTGATGTCGGTCTGGTAAAAAAAACTGCATATTCTGCGGTGCTGATCGGAGAAAACACTTCAACAGTCACCCCCTGACTGAACTATAAATCTCTTAGACATTTTAGTTCAGCCCTATTTCATCCCAAGTCATCCAAAACCCCAAATTCTAACCTCTTGAAAAATTTACATTTATGTTCATGTTCTTTCCAAGTTAAGACCTCAAGAAGCACTAAATCAACCAACGCATGGTGTGTTTTTTCCTTCCACAAACTGAGTGTGGAGAAGCCGCGTGCTTGGGTGCAATGCACACCTGCACGCCCCCGCTCCCCACACCCCCCAAACCCACCCTGTGGGCCCCTTCCAGGAAGAGGTGTCTGAGACAAAGCCTTCTGTCCTTCTGATCCCTCACTCACACTCCTGCTTTGCTAAATCCCACATGTCAGCAGGCCTCACTCTGGAGTTGGGGCCCTTTCCCTATGCACTGTCTGTTGTTTACTAGTTTAAAAAATATTTCGACAATGCATCCACTGTTCTCCACTCACTATATAATTGTATAATACATTGGCAAGTAACTGTTCCTCAATGAATAAAAGTGTGTTTACCAAAGAATAATCAGAGCTGCTTGGCACAGGAGCAGACCTTGCCCGGCACCAGCTGATGTCTGTGACAAACATGGCTGTCCTCAGCCTCTGCCTCTGCTGAATGTATAAGTCGTTAGCAGTTAATTCTAGGACCTCAGTTTTAGGCATACAAGACACAGGAATGTTTTATATGCTGTATGATTTCATTTGTGAATTTATTTAGACTTACTAAGCTGCTAGAATTACAGGAAATAAACAGACTTTAATTTTACTTAAGTCATAAAGTTTAGATTCAAAAGGAAAGATTTTAAACATGTCATAACAGGCAGTAGCTGATTTGGGGGGTGGATGTTCATATAGCATAGAGTGTGGACCTATAAACGTAAGTATTGTGAACACTGGACAATATGGGTCAAATGGCTTCTGTGCTCCTTATTATAACAGAATCTAGTTTCACAAAGAAACTTGAGGACAAAGGGCAGAATATGGTCTTATGTTTCATGGCCTCTTGAAGCACATCTGTACTATGTATATTTTAGGGTGAGTGCCCCACCCATGTCCCTTTTTCTGGGGATCTGTTCTGACCACAGCAGGTCATGTGTCCATAGCTTGTCCAGCCACATATGATTGGACGAGGTTGAACTGCTGACCCAAGAGAGGCTCACCCCTGTGCTGGCTAGGAACCTACAAGTTGTGTGGCTCGGCTTAAAAAGATAAATTAAATCAATCAGATTGCTCTGCCAGGAATTCAGAACTAGAAAATGGAGAGGCTGTTACTAGATAGCTGCGCGTTGTTAAGTTGACAGGTCATGTGGACTTGGGTGCTGCAGGGTCCACTTTGGATCAAGGACAAGCAGAGGGATCTGGTCTACAGATGTGGAAGAATGGAGCAGACAGACGAGAAGACACAGGGACTACAGACTTAGACGTGGAGAGGGGCTCTGTTCCTAATGGCTTTCGGTTCCCAAGTTTCCTGTTCTTAGATTCTAGGAGATCTCTCCATGTGATAGCAACAAACACTCTTTACTTGAGATGTCTTTAACGGGTCTCTTACAGTACCAATGATTATAGAGAGAATGTCTATAGTACTATGAAGTAATATAATACTAAGTGAAAAAAGAAGACTGACAGCTTTCAGGTGACAAAATCAACATTCAAAGGCCATGACCGTTTGGAAGAATAATCAAGACGGTGTTATATGCATATAGCGTTATACGCAAAGTCTTATATGTAGGATACTTTTTTTAAAAAAATCATGTGCACAAGGCCAGGATGGGGGCAAGCCAGGGAAACCGAGGGGGCCGATATCGCACTGTGCTATGTGCTGGCTGGAGTACTCATCTATTTCTGTACCAGTAAGATGGGGCTAATAAGCTTGCTTTGTCCACTTAGGAATACTGTTGTAAGGCACAAATGAAGAAAAGTGTGTAGTAACCCTGAAAACAGCAATGCCCCGTGTAACTACTGCATCTATTACTATTACGTGGTCAAGATGACTCTCACACTAGGTCACCTGAATGGATTTAAAAAAATTTTTTTTTTTACATTTTCTATATTCTAGCCCATGAAGAACTAACTGATTTTTAAAAAAGTCTTCTTCAATTTCAGGATCCAACAATGTTCTATCAAAAATAACATTCTAGTTGAAATGTTTTTTTTTTCTTTTAATTTTAGGGAAGAGGTGATAAGCAAAAATGGCTGGGCTGGGTATCCACAAAGTCTTTTGCCCCCTAAAAAACATTTTAGGTAGAAAACATTTCTGAATTGCTACTCTTTAAATATAATTAATAATTATTCACCCAGGGCAAATGTTTGAGAAGGAAGAAGAGCATGCACGTAATTTCCCGGCAAGTAGTGGAAGAAGCGGTGTTTGGTCCATCTGATGCATGAGGTCTCCCTGCCCCATAGCTGCTGGCTCTGTAGCCATCACAGGTGACCAGGAAAGCTGTAGCCTTGAAACTGTGGCACAAAGGAAGAAACATGCAAGCTCCCTTCTGCACCCCAGGGCTCGGCTTAGGGTTGGACAGTGCTCAAACACATATATGGACCTGTAGGGAACTGATCTTGGTCCAAGGGCAGCCTTTTATAGAGCATTCTACAACCTTGGGTGAAAGTTGGACAAGCTCAGAGCTAAACCCGTTTAAGTGAAAAACAGAAAGCAGCTGCTATCAGCACTGTATCTAAGTGATTGAGGGGCATTCAGAAGAACCGAGCTATGACTGGCTGGGCAGGAGGGGAGGTGCCGGGGCCTCTGGGAGGAGGAAGGGCAGATGGTGATGCTTCAGCGGAGTGTAGCAGAAATGCCCAGGGCAAAACCCTGAGATTCTTTCATCTAAATGGATGTGTTAATGGCTCCCATGGAGCGGGTATAAGAGGGCTTAGCACATATGCCTCCGTCTACTGTACTGGCTGTAAATAACCCATGTGCTTGTCTGTACCATCTGCTTGGTGTGCACTTTGTGGAACTGTGGGAAGAGAAAAAAGTGTTTGGGGATAAATGGCTAGAAATGCTTTAGATGTATACTGAGAAACCAAATATGCTTACACAGCTAAATTATCACACTTCTTTTAAAGGGGTAATTAAATCAGAAATGTTCCCTTTTTTATAAGGGAGGGAGGCTGGACAGTAGGAGGCTACACAGCTTCCCAAAGGTCAAAGAGCAGGTCACCGGCACAGACTGAGGCCAGAGACAAGTCTCCTACCCCTGGAGTTAATCAATCTTGAGTTATTCACACTTAACCAGCTTTAGCCGCAAATTCTTCACCTATAAATGAGGGGTGTGTCACTCACCTTCCTCAGAGTAATACTAATGTTTAAACATGAAGTTCTTTAGATAAAAGACATTATAAACATACAAAATATTTTTATGGAGAGTCATGCCCTCTATAAAATGTCAAGTATACATTACACACTGCTGTCGCCCTCACATACACATTGACATTGCTCACTCATCTTTTTTGTTCCTCAAAATTACATAAACAATATAACTAATTCATTCATTAAACAATGAATGAGCATTCACTATGCTATTTAATTCTAATTTTAAACCCACAAGTGCAGTTGTGTTGTAAAATCATGCACTTAGTGTACTGCAAGTAATTCCCAAAATACAAAGTTGGATTTGTGTTCACAGGCATGTCTATCTCTTAATCACTCTGCTATGCTGAATTTCACTTGTGGCCAGAAAAAATACAGTTTTTTTTTAATGGACATGCTACGGAGCCAGGTGATAAACTAAATGGAGACAATATATTTCTAAGCATTTACTTTGAAAAGTTTTGTTAAATGCCTCTTTGATTTTTATATATTTTCAAAATTATGGCATCTATTGGAAACAAAAGGTAATAATTAATTAAGTCATCAAATTTAACATGTATTAAAACTCAAAGGGTAGATCTTCTCCAAGATACACTAACAACTAGATTGAAATCTCTAAGTTATATTATGCTAAAATCAACTAGATTTAAGTCAGTAATAATATTTATACATCTTTTCAGTGAGGATTCAGCTACCTGTAATAGACAACCTCTCATTGATTCTAACCTGACCCTGAAGAAGAGGAAAAAAAAGACCTTCCCTCTGAAGAGGAATAAAATTAAGATTCAAAGAAAATGGTACTCCATCGATCACACGGAGGCCACAATTACGTAGTAGTTAAAATTCCCATTGCAGGCACACTAAAAATCAAAGAAATAAGTTAATTAAGTTATAATAGTGGAGTATCATTTTTCACCTACATTTGCAAAGATGATAATCAATAAAAAATATTATTATTAGAGTACTGAAAAACTGGCACCATTTGACACTTTCAGTAGAGAGACAATAAATATGGATAAAACTTGAAAATGTGCAAACCCACAGACCAGTCAATTCTTCTCCTAGGAACTTATTCTAAAGAGAAAATTAAGTAAGCATGCAAAGACATATGTTGCAGTGTTAGATGTTCAATGCAGTGTTGCTTATAACAGAAAAATCATTAATAATCTAAATATCCACTGATAGAGGAGTTTGCTGCTATATCCCCGAATTTAGCATAGTGTCTACTACGTGATAGCACTGAAAAGAAATATTTGGTGAATGAATAACATCATGGATAAATTAATAACATGTACAACTGAATTTTGGCAGGCATTAAAATTTTTGATGCAAAATTATATTAAACAACATAGAAAGGAGCCCACAGCATTTTATTAAGTGTCTGTAATCTGTTTTACACTTTATTAAATGTAAAACAGATTACAGACCAGCCAATATGGTATAATTCCAATTATATAAAATCATACATATTTCTACCTGTGTATATGTGCATAGATTTCCAGAAGGACAATATAGGTGGGGTTTGGATGATTTTCATTTCTTTTATACTTTTCCGTACTATGTAGATTTTTTTCTAAAAAACAGTAACTACATATTTTCCATTTGGTTGGGGGAAGTCCTATTCTTTAAGTTTTTATCCCAACCACTCAAGCTAAGGAGGAAAATAATATTATTAATAGATAACATTCACAGGATAAAATTTATGGCAATTTCTTTCCTCCTGATTTCTCAAGTACTGCTATACTAAAAGTTCTCTTTTCTGCAAGTTACTCCTATAACATACCCAAAACAGAACTAACACAAGGCACATCCATTTTAAAGCAGTTGCAGGCTGGGTGTGGTGACTCATGCCTGTAATCCTAGCATTTTGGGAAGCTGAGGCAGAAGGATCACTTGAGCCCAGGAATTTGAGACCAGCCTGAGCAATAGTGAAACTCCATCTCTACAAAAAATAGAAAAATTAGCCAGGTGTGGTGGTGCATGCCTATAGTCCTAGCTACTAGGGAGGCTGAGGCAAGTCAATCACTTGAGCCCAGAAGTTCGAGGCTACAGTGAGCAATGATCACTGCACTCCAGCCTGGGTCACAGAGTGAGATCCTGTCTCTAAAAAAATTAAAAATTAAACAAAAATAAATTTTAAAAAATAAAGCATTTGCAAAAAATTTCTTGCTAGCCATCACACTGAAGAGAGAATCTCCATGCATGCTATTTCTCTATTTTGACTTTCTCTGTTCATACCTCTCTGAACCCAGCCTTGTTAACTTTCTGGCCAACCATAGCTCAAGGATGTTCTCCTGGACTCTGTGTGCATCCAAGTGCATTCACCATCAACGGACTCCATCTGTCAGCTCTATACACAAAGGCATCAAGTTATTTGGCAAAGATATACTGATTTTCTTAAATGCTGGATTGAGTTTAAAAGTGGACAGCTTGTATTAATAACTAATGGTCTCTGGTAGTTTTTGTTTTCAATCCAGGAGAAAATATAAGCATCCCTAATACACAAATGACAAAGTGTCTCTCTTTGGATTCCAACAAGAGCAGTGTGATCCCTCCATTGGGGCACTGTCTGGTTACAACAGTGCCTGGCTGCGATTCTGGCCAGCCTCTGAAAGCAGGAGTCAGGGCCAACAAACACTGCATCTATTCACATGTGCCCTGAAGAATCAGCCAACTGTGAGGATGGCAAAGAGAACATAGATGACCTGATGACTGACAACCCCACTCCTCTGGATGCCATTTATCTGAATTACAGAAATTGCTGACATTTATCTCATGCCATGCCAATGCATGGGTTCACCAAGCTAAGAATAAGATATGTATTTTGGTCTCAGTATTTTTCCCCAAATAATCCTGCACAGAGACTGCAAGATGGAGGGCTAAGAGAAACAGAGATGGACCCCTGGAAGAAAACACACACTGCTACTGCTTTGCTTCCTGCAATTCCTGGGTGCAGTATCATTCCAGATGGGTGCTGAGGACAGTGGCAGCATACAACCAACCACAAAGCAGTCTAAGTACCTAAGGCATGAAGGTGGCTGGCTTGATCCGATAAAGTTGACTATGGACTTAATGTTGCAAGTACTCTTTTTTTTT
The DNA here is from genome assembly GCA_963575035.1 of Avahi laniger. Lineage (NCBI taxonomy): Eukaryota > Metazoa > Chordata > Mammalia > Primates > Indriidae > Avahi > Avahi laniger. The sequence continues at coordinate 38,648 of CAUYSK010066902.1, forward strand.
TTTTAAAAAAAGGCACACTTGTATATCAAGACAACCCTACTAGTGTGAGCCCTGAGTTATGTTTTCAGTGGTAGTGATCATTTGTAATCACACTTGTTTGACACAGGGACCACTAATTTAAAACATGCTTGGCCAGCCTAAGGGACTGTGCTGTTCAACGCCCACGGCCCCCTGAGAAAGGATCCTAGACCACGGCCTACCTCAGAGGCCCCACTCCATCCGTGGTACTTGCTGCTGCCACTGCTGACTAGCTTTCTCCAATGCTGCTGGCATGTGCCTTGTCTACCCAGAGCTGTCTGTATCCGAGCCACAGCTATTTCCTGAGGGATGTAAAATTCAACAAACTGCAAATAAACAACACAGAACATGATCTCATGCTGTCATGCTGCTGTTTCTCTAAATTGTAGCAACATGGCAGCTCCCCGATTTACAAGTATCACTTGACCCGCACATTTCGCTTTCACTTACTTCTCCCTTGATTTCATTACCTTCTTCCACTGCCTAACGATGACCCTCTTGGACCATCCCATACCACTTGGATTCTGGCTCTCAAGCTCACCAAGCTACAAAAAATGTTCTTGCAAAGTTCACCAGCAACCTCTTAACTTGCCTGTTCTCTGCCCCAGGGCCTGACACTGAATACTGTTAGTGGCTCGCCTCACGGGTCTTGGCTAGGTTTGATCATCTCCTCTCACTGAAACTGCACCTTTCTGACCCCATTTCAGTTGGAAGCCCAGAAACTCAGAGTGAGTGGGTCATGTCTCCCTCCCTCTTTCTCTCTTTAATCCCCTACATCTAGGCTGGCTGCCACCAGCAATCTTGGAGATTCAGTCTTCAAAAAGGCTTGTAGTTTTCATTAAGATTTAGTGTAGATAAAATAAAACAAGATCCCCAGCGTCTGTAAACTATAGGACACCTAAAAATACAACGTATCATTATGGGCATGATCATTTTATTTCTATATTGTTCCTTGTTGAAGTCATTCAAACTGTTATACCAACATTTAAATCTTTCTGTAATATGGACTCATTTTAATTCTCCAACTGGATCTTGTATTGTTGTCTTGTGACAGTCCTTGAAATAGAATATGCTTACCTCCCTGAACTTGTCTTTAAAACATAGTACTTGAATCACTTTTCCCAAGACCCTGACCCACATTAAGTTGAGTTTTAGCCACTCCATTAATCCCTTAGGTGGAATTTTAATTAGCTTTACAGACTTATTCATTGTAGAGGTCTTTCTGTAGTTTCTATTTTCCTGTTTTTTACTGTCTAGTTTGTGTTTGTTAACACATTTCTCAAATTTGCTCAAGTAGGGATCATGTCTTGATGTGCACTATTAATGACTAACTGATTTCAGCTCATTATTAATCATAGATTAGTTTCGCCTCCCCACTTTTTAAAAAATACCCAAATAAATTTAAAAAATATTATTCCCAAACACTCACCCTTGGTGTCTCCTGCAGAGGGTCTGGTGGTAAGAGGGTACTTAAAAGTCTCATTTCAACTCAATAGTAAGAAACTCATTCTCCCCTGACAAAAACAGCTTAAGAATAAATTCCAAATACCCAAGCGTTATTTTCTTCACCCCACAAACCCAGGAACATTACAAGACCATGACACAAGCTTGGATGACATCCCACGGCTGTCAGATGATAGATGTTTTCGTTGGTTTCTCCTTAAATCGGGGCCATTAACAGCAGCATGATACTGAATGAGAACTCTCAGCAAGAGAGCTCAGACTGTACCTAACAAGGCTCGCTTCATAAACCTCAGCTATCTTCCTACTGAAGGGATGCTGTATTAAGGCAATTCTCTTTATACAAACATTATGCATTTGTATTCCTTTTAAAGATAAATGATACTCTTATGAAGAATGAATTGTATACAAAATACTATCTGTCTTGGCAAGATGCCAAAACACACTCATTTAAAATATACAAAACAAAAACAACCAGCCACGAACACTTCTCCCAACCAAAACAAGTGGTGTACAGAATTCTCTTTTGAATAGCAGAGTGATCTTAATGAGGAAACCAAAATTAATAAATTACTGTTATAAAATGATCTAGGAAATAGAATAACTTTAACTTATAATAATTATATTAATATGTTTACTATAGAGCTTAGGATATTTAAGTTTGAATTTAAATTATGATATAATTTAACATTACCTGTATAATATAAATTAGAATGATCTAATTGAATGGGCAAAAATACCAACATTCATTAATCACTGACTGGAATGTATTTACAAGTACTTTGATAGAGGAATAGGAAAAGACACTGTCTCTACCAGCTCAGAGTCTTAGGAAAAACAGACACACAATCATAAAAACAAAATGATAAGTACTGTAATTATTCAAAATGCTCTGCTGGGAAACACCCACAGTGAAGAAGCTGGCAGATCATTAAATGGGTAGAGATCTATTTATGTGAACCAGGGTCATTTCCAAGTTAAAAAGCAGTTTGTATAAAATGATCCCATTTATGTTAAATGACAACAAACCAACCAGATTACATGGAAAAGGGTCAGGAAGAGAGATCCATCCAGGAGTTAATCATGGTTCACTCTGGGAAGGGAGTGGGAAGAAAGAACTACATATGTCTGTATTGTCCGAAATTTTTTTAATAATTGATATGTTCATTTAATATTTGAATAATGGAGAAATAATAATAATTGAAAAAGACAGCAAAGGTTGAGGCTGCAAAGCAGGCCCGGAGCAGTGAGCTAGAAGCAGAAGGGGACACAGAAGAGGGCGGAGTCAGTGAGCCAGGGGAGAGCAGTGTTGAGAGGGAGCACTGGTCACCCACATCACGGACAGCCAGAGAGGTGGAGGAAAAAGAGGAGGAGGTGGTGGAGGAGGAGGAAGAGGAGGAGGAGGAGGAGGAGGAGGAGGCGGTGCCTCCCGGCGCTTTCTCCAAATAAGTCCCGAAAAGGGGCACTTTCCAGCAGCCGCGGCCAGCGGTGCCGACGTCAGGCCCTCCCCCAGCGGTGCTGACGTCGGCGGCCCGGCCGGGTGACCTCACCGCCCGACGGCAGCCGGGCCGGGGGCGGGGAGGGGCGGGGGCGGCCCGGCGCAGGCAAAGGCTCGCGGGCCGGGGC
>CAUYSK010066904.1:0-14582 GCA_963575035.1 Avahi laniger
CACATGCCTGTAGTCCCAGCTACTTGGGAGGCTGAGACAGTAGGATTGCTTGAGTCCAGGAGTTTGAGGTTGCTGTGAGCTAGGCTGACGCCACGGCACTCGCTCCAGGCAATAGAGTGAGACTCTGTCTCAAAAAAAAAAAAAAAAAAAAAGAACCATGTGTAAGGAATTGCCTACAGCCCCAGGATGTTCCCAGTGTCAGTCTCCAGCATCCCAACATTCAGCTGAAGAGAAGTGCATATGCCAATAAAGCTATAGGTGAGATGAGAGAGAGTTTCTGTCTCAATTTATGGATGGAGTTTTTGTTGGGGGTTTTTTGGTTTTTTTGGATGGAATTTTTTTTTGTTTGTTTTTTGTTTTTTGCAGTAGAATGAGATGCTAGCCTGGACCCTTGGATGGAGTTTTTATATATGAAAAATAAATAAATAAGATGGTGTTGGCCGCAGTCTGGGAGCTTGGTGATATTGAACCCAGGAAAGGAGCCTGGGGGTCTAAAATGTAATTAATCTGAAACCAGAGGCCAGGCTTTGGATAAGGGGCTATTATCTTGTTGTTTGTGTTTTCTATTACTCATTTCTCTCTTTCTTTTCATTTTTTTTTTTTAATATGAAAGGGGGAGTGAGAAAAGTGGTTCATTTCCTTTTTTTTTTTTTTTTTTGAGACAGAGTCTCACTATGGTCACCCTGGGTAGTAGAGTGCAATGGTGTTGTTGTACCTTACTGCGGCCTCAAATTCCCAGGTTTAAGCGATCCTCCTGCCTCAGCCTCCCAAGTAGGTGAGACTACAGGATCGTGCCACCATGCCCGCCTAATTTTTCTATTTTTAGTAGAGTCAGGGTCTCGCTCTTGCTCGGGCTGGTCTTGAATTCCTGAGCTCAAGCGATCCTCCCACCTCGGCCTCCCAGAGTACTAGGTTTACAGGCGTTGAGCCACCATGCCCAGCCCTTTTTCCTTTCATTAACTTCTTATTTAGTAAAATTCGTCTGGAAAAGGCCAGCCTCTCTCAGATATTCTAAGGAGGTCCTGGGATTTAAAGGCAGAGGAATGTATCCTAAGAGAAGGGAAGGCATGTGACAGCAAGCATCAGCAGGAGAGCCCCTCAGCGAAAGGAAACCAGAGTTGGGAGTTCCATAGTTTCTCTAGTGATGGAGCTTCTTCTTCCTTCAACCCCTTGTGCTAAAACCTTGTACTAAAAACATGAAACCCAGGACCAATCTCCCAGGTCTTGGTTTTTGGAAGTATGTGTTTTAGGACCCCATAATTCCCTTATGTTCTCAAAGGGGAGCTAGCTCAGCCATTTGGTTACATCCCTAAGAAGAATCCTTCTTTAGTGACTATATTACCTAAAGGTAGCAGAAAATGGCCTAGAAGTCATAATTGGGACAGGGATGAGCCCTTGGGTGGTTAACCTAATTTAACTTAGTATTTCCTCTTTTTTAGCCTACTGTAGATTTGAATGAGAGATGGCTGAGCAGTACAGGAAAAAGAATGCTACAGGGTAATGGGAAGTGTTGAAGGGATGTAACAGGGAATATGGTATTTGTAGGGCTGATTCAGGCTACAGTACAGTGGATTAGAGCGGGTGCAGAGTCTAGACCAGAAGATCTGTTGGGAGGTTGGTGAGAAGGTGTGATGGCTTGGCCTAGGGTAGAGGCACTGGGTTGTGAGAAGTAGAGGGTTTGGACAGATTTAGGAGGTAGGAGCTATAGGATCTGGTGACTCTGGGGAGGCATGGAGTGAAAGGGGGGTGCCAAGGCTTATGTGGAGCTAAGTGGAGAGAGAGAGGTAAGTGGAGATCGGCAGGCAGAAAACATAAGAAGAGAGGCAAGTTGGGGGAAGGCGACAGCATGGACAGGCTCAGCGTTGGCCGGATAGTGCTCGATGTACCCTTGGAAACATTCAGGTAGATGTTTCCTCTTTAGGAAACAGGTGGATAAACAGGCTTGGAGTTTAGGAGAGAGATCTGAGCTGAAAACATCCTCCTCTATGTCACCGTGATCCCAGAGCCCAGTCTGTCTGGTCTAAGAGGTAAACCAAACCTTGGCCCCAGGGTTAAAAGCAGGTTCTCTGAGTCCTTCAGTTTGCGTGGAAACAGGTTTAGCAGGTCAGGTTCAGAGACCAGAGTCCAGGTCCAAATGTGCAAACAGGCAGAGCATGGACAGAGTCACACAAGTCACTGCCTAAGACAGAGGGTGAAGCCAAAGGAGAATGCTCAGGACTGACCATTTCACTAGGGTCAACAAGCAGAGTTGTCAGAGCACTGATAGAGAGTTCTGCCTCAACTCCCACTCCTTCCTCCCAGCCCTACAAAGCAGCTAGCTAGGGAGGGGAAGGGAAGGGAAGATGGAAAGAACAGAAGGAAAAAGGAAGGGTCACAGCCTGAAAAAGCAAATCTGACTAATTCTTACTCTACTCTCTTGCCTCTAAGATGGTATTGTGGGTTGAATGGTGCCCCCCCCCAAAAGATATACAAACTGAGCACCTGTGAATATGACCTTATTTGGAAAAAGGGTATATGCAGATATAATTAAGGATCTCAAGATGAGATCACTCTGGATTAGGGTGAAATCCTAAATCCAATGACAAGTGTCCTTATAAGAGACAGAAGAGAAGATGCAGACAAGAGGAGGCAGACATGTGAAGGGAGAAGCAGAGATGGCAGTTGTGCAGCTACAAGCCAAGAAAGGCCAAGGATTGCCAGCAACCGCCAGATATTGGGGAGAGGCAAGGAATGGATTTTCCCTCAGAGCCTCTGGAAGGAACCAACCCCGCTGACACCTTGCTTTCAAGCTTCTGGCCTGCAGAACTGTGAGAGAATAAATTTCTGTTGTTTGAAGCCACCCATTTTGTAGTAATTTGTTATGGCAGCCCAGGGAAACTACTACAGATGGTGTCTACCACTCAATTTTAAGCAAACATAGATTCAGCCAGAAAACACTGAGAGCACTATACAGTATTCAGAGACTAAGGGACATAGAAATAGAATAAGACAGTAAAGAGAAATACACAGAGAAAGAAGGGGGCCCAATAGCACTTCGTCTAAGTCCTACTCAACCCCTTGAAATGGCTCAATTTGTTTATCTGGCCTTAGTGAGTCTCTCCTCCTAGCTGGCATGATTGGCTTAGTGCTAAGAGAAAAGGATAGCTGGATGCTACACCTTTCAGCTAAGGCCCAGTGGAGGCATCCCAACATTTTTTCTTCAGCACACTTAAGAGATACCACTCATTCCCATGGAATACCAGTGTGGAGATGCACCAGTTAAGGCCTTAAGTAGGTTCCTTTGTCAGGAAGCACTCTGGCTCCTCAGGCGCCTATCCATGCTTGAATGGTAAAGCATGGGGCTACCAAGAATATAAGGCTCCTGGCTGCAAAAAAATTCCCTTTTCATTCAACAAACACAGGTATTAAGCACGACTCAAGGCATTAAGGATATATCTGGGAACAAGACAGACAAAGTACTTCCCCTCCTGGAGCTTGTATTCTAGTGGGGAAGACAGACAATGAAGAGACATGCTAGAATAGAATGATAAATATTACAGAGAGAGTAAATCTGGATAAGAGGACAAAAAGTGATGATGATGGTCAGAGAAGTCCTCTTGGGTGTGCCAGGAACTGAAAGGAGACCTAAGTGAGGGGATGGAGTGACCCCTGTGACATCTGGGGAGTAGCATTCCAGACAAAAAATGACAAGTGCAAATTCCCTACATGAAGAGGCAGCTTGGCCTGAACATGAAGGCCAATGTGGGTAGCAGATCAGGTCAGGGAGGTGAGTAGGGTCCAGATCATATAGGGCCTGGTTGGCCATGGTAAAGAGTTTGGATTCTGTTCTAAGCATAATGGGAAGCCTTTAGAAGGTTTTAAACATGGCATAATGGAGGTCTGGTTTATGTTTTTAAAAGACCACTTGGGCTGCTGTACAGAGGATGGACCATGGGGAATGGAAACGGAGACTATCTAGGACACTGACATAGGTCAAGGAAGAGAGAGGTAACAAAGCTTTGGAGTAGAATGGTAGCTGTTGGGTGGGCTAGAGATGCAAACCTGGGGTCACCACTGCATGGACAGTGCACGAAGCTGGGGACTGCTGAGATGCTGGGAGGGAGTGTGGGTGGAGAGGAGGGCAGAGGCCTGAGCCCCGGAGCAGGCCAACATTGAGAGCAGCAGTTAGCTCTGTTCTCTGGCTGTACCACGGGAACTGCTAAGGCAATGCTGAGCCCACTCCCAGAGACCCTGATTTAATTAGTTTGGAGTGGCCCCTGCTTTTCAGTTTTTTAAAAAAATCCTCAGGTGATTCTAATGTGTAGCCAAGATTGAGAACTATTCTTGCAGGAGGACTGAGGGAGCAAGGAGGGAGGTAGGGAAAAGTCAGAGGAAGGCAGGTCCTAGAAGACAAGCCAGAAAGAGAGTGGGCTGACTGTCACAAGCCAAAGTAATAAATCAACCCAGGATTTGGCAAAGACGTGACCATCAGAGACTCACAGACCAACTCCCCTGCCATCTTTCCTGTGTCAGTTCTTGATGTTCCACATCCCAGGCAGCTCAAAATTAATTGGTAGGGTCTGGCCCTAGATATTCAATGGTGGAGATATTCAAGGGTGGGGACTGGGGGGACTCATGAATCCCCCCACCTCCTGCCAGACTAAGGGATGGAGATTAGAATTTGCTCCTTTCATCAGCTCCTTTTATCCTTATCTGTAGGTTTGTAGCAGCTGCCCTTTCTATAAGAGACAGAGGGAACTTTATTTGCACTCTTTATTTCAAAAAGGACCCAAAATGTTGGAGAGCTCAAAGCTCAACTTTGAACTCCTGGATAAATAAATCATTATTTATGTCTCCTTTTATCTCTGTGAAGTTTTGGAGGAAAAAAGAGTGACTATTACAGAGCTGCTCCAAGGAGCTGCTTTTACAAAGCCAGGTCAGGACTATATCACTAGTGGCAACTAATGCAATGTTTCATGTTTAATTGCACAAATCAGAGCACTGAGGAGCCAGCTCCAAAGACAGGGGACCTGGAAGCAGTTTAACTTTTTTGAGGTTTTGGTAAAGGACACACAGGGCCTGCCTGGCCAAATCCCATCATTGGGTCCTTTCTATAAGAGTAGACAGTGTCTGTCCATCCTTGGAAGCCCTGACTACCCGCCCCCCAGGCTTCTAGGATAGTGGCAAAATCTGGACTGTGTTCTTGGAATGAAGGATGGAGCACATGTTAGGAGCTAGAATTCTGCAAGCAGACGGAGGACAGAAAGTTCCAGCCTTTCATGAAGCCTCCTTCTTTCCTGCCCTTGAACTCGGCTGCCTCCTTGTCTCTGGTGTCCTCATCTGCTCCATACTCACACGGAGCCTAAGTTGGACCTTTATTAAGGGGCCCTGAAGTCTCCCTACCAGATCAGAGCAATCCTCAATGCAGAGTTTGAACACTCTGTGGCCTTGATGTTCCTGTCTCTTCCCATTCCCCTTACCAGTACACCCCCTCAAAGGCACTCAGATCTGGGCTGGACTAGGGACTGCTTGCCTGTCACGGTGACTCTCTCCAGGAGTAACTCTGAGGCCCAAAGCCTTCGGGGCTCAGGACTGTCTTCTCCAGCCCGGCCCACCTTCACCTGAAGCATCTGCAGCAGAGGGCAGGCCTGCAGACTTGAGGGTGCCCTGACGCCCACCCAGCCAGCGGCATGTTGCTGGGATCGGATGCATTATTTATGATGCTGGTGTCAGCGTGGCTCCCAGGCACCAGGGGAAATGGAAAAGGCACTCGGGCCAGCGCTGATTAAACTAAATATTTAAACAGGAATCAGGAATTGAGGCAAAATGCATTTTTCTTCGGTTAGGCAGATGTGTCACAAATGACTTCAAGGCTGGGGACTTGGTAAACACAATCCAGACCATCAGGGGAGGCTGGAGGCCCTGGTCTGTGGCTCTCCTCCACAGTCAGCTCCCACCACCCTCTCTGGAGGAGACCTGGAGGGTTTCAGGGACTCCATGGTAGGAGTGGAGGAGAGGAGATAGAGAAGCAGAGGAAGGAGACCAGGAGACACCAGAACAAACACAGTCAGGCTGGATTCCTGCCTCTGGCTGCTTTTTCCCTCCCCAGACGCCTCTTTCTCCCTGCCTCTACAGATCTGTTCTACTGCACTGGCCTGTGTTAGTTACCGCACTCTCCCTTTGCTAGTTGGAAGGAGGGTGGTGGGATGTTAGGCAGCCATGAACCAATCCTCTTGTGTTGATTTTTCTTATCCCGCATGGGATAGGTCCCAGCCGGGAAGCCGACCTCTATCCACTGCACACAGACACAGAGAGGATGCCAGGGAGCAGCAGAGCCCTCTATTAAGAATATCCAAGACTCTCCAGATTTGAGAACAGAAGAGATCTCAAAAGGAAATTTGCAGGTGGAAAAAAAACAGTTGTCACTTTGGCTGGCTTTTCCTGCTGCTTTTTTTTTCCTCCCTGTGGGGTCCCTCACTTGCATTTCTACAGCAGTCACTATCCCTGGCACCCAAGGATGTGCTTTTTCTCAGTCCCGGCATGAACGAATGCCCTTTTCCTCCTTTCCTCTAAGGACAGCTGAGACAGGCTGACATTTTCCAAATTAACTTTTATAAGAGCTTAGGAAAGAAAAGGAAATAATTGCAGAAAACATGGATGCTTAAGTTCAATTTGGTTCAACATTTATTGAGAGTCTTGTGTTTAGTGCCATAGTCTGGGTTACTTTGATAGATGAAATAGAGTTCTGGAACTCAAGGAGTTCACCATCCAATGAAAGAGGCAGTCATGAGTACATGACTAGTTTTAAACCATAGAAGCCTAGAAATGGTCTGCTGTAGGGGCAGGGCTAATCAGAGAAGGTTTTGAGAGAAGGTGACATTTGATCTGGATCTTCGATTAAAATAAAGACCTTGCCTGGTAAAGAGTCAGAAAGGACATTTCAGATAGAAGGAACAGCCTATAGAAAGTACATGCATGACATAGGAGAACCAAACAGATGGTTGGTTCAAGGCCAGATATAAAGGCCTTGAATGCCAATGTGGTATAATAAGAAATATATTTGGTCTTTGTCCCCTGTTCCTCCCAAAGAGTTCCTAAAACCTCTGGAACTTTCTGAGTGATAGAAATGTTTTTTATTATTCATAAAGAGTCCCTTTCGCACCTGAGTTATACTAATAAGGCGATCTAGGATCTGGGCCTCAGATACCTTCAGGATGAGGCCGCTTACCAGAAAGATGGAAGATTGGAATTTCAGACCTACCCACCAACCTCTGGGAAGGTCAAGGGGATGAGGCTCGAGATTAAGCTGTATAAAATATCTGGAACAACAAGATGTGATGAACGCCCAGGTTGTTGAACATGTGCAGGTGTGGGGAGGATGGCGTGCCTTGGAGAGGGCATTGAAGCCCCATGCCTCTTCCCCCAGACTTTGCCCTGTGCAGCTCTTCATCCACTGTTCACTTGTGTCCTTTATAATAAACTGATAAATGTTTTCCTATGAGCCATCTCAGCCAATTGTTGAACCCAAGTAGAAGGTTCTTGGAACCCTAATTTATAGCTGGTAAGTCAGAAGCACAGGTCCCAACTTGGGACTTTTAACTGGCCTCTGAAGTAGAGGCAGTCTTGTGGGAGTGAGTCCTTAACCTGTGGGTTCTGACACTATTTCCAGGTAGATAGTGTCAGAATTGAATTGAATTGTAGGACACCCAGTTGGTGTCTGCTGGAGAATTGCTTGTTGTGGGAAAAAAACCCACACATCTAGTCACAGAAGTGTTCTGTGTTGTGAGAGTATAGTAAAAGAAAATGTGTTTTTCCCAGAGCCAGGCTTAGGAGTTCTGACCCAATCCTACATGGCCAGAAGGAAACGGTGAGCCAACATGATTATATCTATATCTAAGTAAGAAGTATAATAGTGGCTAATAAATAATAAGTTGGCACTTGGGTTTATGCAATAGGCTTCCATGAGTTAGGATGGCATAAATATGTGAAGTTTCTGGACCTGCAGATCTGACAATAAACCATGGGTTAAAATACTGCCACCCTATGAGGCAGTCAGGCTCCCTTCAAGATATCTTTAAATTCAACAAAGAAAAATGTTCTAGGCTGGGTGTGGTGGCTCACGCCTGTAATCCTAGCACTCTGGGAGGCCGAAGCGGGAGGATCACTTGAGGTCAGGAGTTCGAGACCAGCCTGAGCAAGAGTGCGACCCTATCTCTACTAAAAATAGAAAGAAATTAGCTGGACAACTAAAAATATATAGAAAAAATTAGCCGGGTGTGGTGGTACATGCCTGTAGTCCCCACTACTTGGGAGGCTGGGGCAGAAGGATTGCTTGAGCCCAGGAGTTTGAGGTTGCTGTGAGATAGGCTGATGCCACGGCACTCTAGCCTGGGCAACAGAGCAAGACTCTGCCTCCCGCCCCTGGAAAAAAAACAAAACAAAAAACATTCTAGAAGACATGGGATAAATTAGAGCTCATTGCTTAAGTTCCACTCTTTCTTGGGAAAGGCAGAAATGACCCAATATGATGAGGGAAGGCTTATTGGTTCAGGACCCTTCCTATATGTTGGCCACCACCAGAGGATGCGGTCCTACAGAAATACCAGCAATCTGAGGCCTCCTAGGCTCCAGAGAATGAAGTCACCCAGATCCTAGAGAATTTTAGCCGGAAAGAAGCAGATGACGATTTGGGGGCTCCTAAGAGAAGCAATTACTTATTTTTTTAGGAACCAAGATTCAACCAAATAAAATCTGAGGGCTGAGATTGTCTTTGAAAAATCAACTGAAGAGATACAGATGGCAAACTATAACAAGAAAAGGGCAAAATCCATCAATACAGAAACATTAAGTAAATTGAGAAGAAATGCCGGGTGAGCCTTGACCAAAATTGTTAATACTCCCAAGAATATCGCCCTGTGTTCCCCCTGCTAGCTCTTTCTGGGCACTAAAGATGGATAAGTTTGTACCTCCAAATAGAAGGACCCTGCTCCTTTTTCCTGAATCAAGCATAGAAACACAGTTTTGCTGGGCACGGTGACTCACACTTGTAATCCTAGAACTCTGGGAGGCTGAGGCTGGAGGACTGCTGGAGGTCAGGAGTTCGAGACTAGCTTGAGCAAGAGTGAGACCCCGTCTCTACTAAAAAAATAGAAAGAACTTATTGAAGCCAAGTTTGTGAGTCCAGAGATAGTCCCTTGTCTCAGGCATCTGGCCTGCACCTCCTTTTCCTCACATAATCCTGTCTGCACAGGAGCCAACAAGGCTGCTCAGCAGAGAAAAGAGAGGAGACAGGGGAGGGCAAAACCTTCCAGTGCACCCCTGATTCAAGTCTTTCCCAAGATGGATCCTCATTCCACTTCTGGGGTCATGAGACACTCCTCTGTCCGTAATAACAAATTTCCTTTTTTTTTTTTTTGCTTAAGTTAGCTTATGTAAACAAACAAACGAAAATCCTAACTAATACAACATAGCTGAGAAATGCCTGTGTATACCCGGTTAAGATGAAATTTTATTGTGTGGTAACCACAGGGAGCCACTGATGGATTTTAAGTAAGTGTGTGACAACTATATTTTAGAGATACCTCACAGAAGCAGCAAGGAAGATAAACTGGAAAAAAGCAAGACCGATGCAAGGAGTCCAGTCCTAAAAAGCTTTTTCCGTAGTCCAAGGGAAAGAAGGTTTTAAGACAAGCTTCTTCATATTCTGCTCTAAATTTGTCAATTAGCTCAGATTCACTTACATTATTTATTAATTTATCCAGAGAGAGAGAAGGAAAAAATAACAAATTCCATCCGATTCATACCTCTTCCCTTACTTCTCTACCTCGGCCCTTCTCTCTTTCTCCAGCTCACTGAGGCTCAGCCACACTGGCCTGGTTGTTTCCTGGACGTACCAAGCACACAGCAGCTTCAGGGCCTTGCAACTTCTGCCCAACTCCCCAGCGCTCCCTATCACTCTCTCTGGTTTTATTGTTCTCCATAACACATCTGACATACAACGTATTGTACTTATTATCTCTTTTTCCCACTAAAATGTAAGCTCTTTGAGGACAGATGTGTTTGTCTGTTTTATTTACTGCTGTCTCCTCAAGGCCCAAAATAGCACCTGGCATACAGAAGATACTCAAGAAGTACTCATTGACTGAATGAGTGAACCAAGCTCGAAGCTGTTTTAGAGAGTCTTTCTAATCTGTTCTATGAAGGTATTGCATGCATTAAAAAAAACCTTCATTGGTTCACCAGTAGTTCCACCAGCAAATCCAGATTCCTTAGCTGCTAAGTTGCCCAGGCTGGCCTCAAACTCCCGAGTTCAAGCAATAATTCTGCCTCAGTCTTCTCAGTCACTGAGACTACAGTCCAGCTAAGACAGCCCTTTATAATCTCTCCCCAATTTCCCCTTCCCAGTCTCATGTCCATCACCTTTCTCCACCATATCAGAGCCACCCTTGGCTCCTTGAGCAGGGTGTGTGCTTTCCTGGGCCTGCGCCTCTGCACCCACATTTCCGCCATCTGGCCCTTCCTCCCCTGCTGCTCCATTGGGTGAAGCCCTGAGCCTGTGTAAAACCTCCACCTCAGAGCACTAACACCCCAGTCACACTACTCCATTGTACAATAGTCTCCCTTATCCGTAGGGGATATGGTCCAAGATCCCTAGTGAATGCTGAAACCAAGTGCCATTTATCGGAACAAGTTTCTGTTCACGTCTTTCACCCACAAATGTAATGCCTTTTCCATCTTAACTAAGCACTTACCATGAACTGTGGCTGTAACTATTTTTTTTTTTTTTTTTTTTGAGACAGAGTCTCACTGTGTTGCCCGGGCTAGAGTGCCGTGGCATCAGCCTAGCTCACAGCAACCTCACACTCCTGGGCTCAAAGGATCCTCCTGCCTCAGCCTCCCGAGTGGCTGGGACTACAGGCATGCGCCACCATGCCCGGCTAATTTTTTCTATATATTTTAGTTGTCCAATTAATTTCTTTCTAATTTTAGTAGAGACGGGGGTCTCGCTCTTGCTCAGGTTGGTTTCGAACTCCTGAGCTCAAACAATCCGCCTGCCTCGGCCTCCCAGAGAGCTAGGATTACAGGCGTGAGCCACCGCGCCTGGCCTGTGGCCGTAACTTTTGCAGTTTGAAGGGTGACAGCAAGACTAGCATGAATTTCTTTTTCCTCCTTCACAATTTCACAGAAAATTCATTCTTACCATAGATCTTAGCAACCTCAGTATATGATTCTTCTCTTTACTTATTAATTAGAGAACTTTCATGTTCCACTTCAAGGAAACACTTTAAGGCTGTTCTTTAGCATTTCTGAATGGCCAGCATTACTTCTCTTGGGGCCCATTATTAAGTAAAATAAGGGATCCTCACTGTGATACAGCCAGACCAATCTACCGTTGTTCTCATAAGGTGCAAGTAGCATCTACAGCCGCACAAAAGAAGGATTCACATCCCAGGTCAAAGGGAGCTGGATGACATGAGATTTCATGTGGTTACTCAGAACTACATGCAATTTAAAACTCATGAATTGTTTTCGGAAATTTTCCATTTAATATTTTTAGACCATGTGTAGCTGAAACCTCAGAAAATAAAACTGTGGATAAGGGGGGACTACTGTAACACTGTGAGGCAGGGCGCAGCAGCTCACGCCTGTACTCCTAGCATTTTGGGAGACTGAAGCAGGAGGACCCCTTGAGGCCAGGAGTTTGAGACCAACCTGGGCCATATAGCAAGATCCATCTCTTTTTATTTATTTATTTATTTATTTTTTGAGACAGAGTCTCAGTTTGTTGCCTAGGCTAGAGTGCCATGGCGTCAGCCTAGCTCACAGCAACCTCAAACTCCTGGGCTCAAGCGATCCTCCTGCCTCAGCCTCATGAGTAGCTGGGACTATAGGCCTGCATCACCACGCCCAGCTGATTTTTTCCATTTTTAGTAGAGACAAGCTCTCACTCTTGCTAAGGCTGGTCTCAAACTCCTGAGCTCAAACGATCTTCCTGCCTCGGCTTTCCAGAGTGCTAGGATTACAGGTGTGAGCCACCGTGCCTGGCCAGCAAGACCCATCTCTACAAAAAATAATAATAATAATAATAAATTAAAAAATAAAATAAAAACACCACAGGCTATTTAGGCTTGTCCCTCCATTGTACCAGTGGGCTCTAAACCCAGCTGACCATCAATCAGAACCACAGGGCAGTTTGTTTTCTCATTGTTATTTTTCTTATTAGCAGACCCCATCCTAGACCTACAAAAATCTGTGAGAGGGTCCCAGAAATCTGTATTTTATAAAGTTGCAGCATTGGCTGTAGTCATCTGTGAGGAGGGTGGGGGGAACCTCTGCAGTTCAAAGACCACATCCATGTAGGGAAGCTTACCAGATCAGCCCCTGCTGGCTCCCTAAGCACTTTGTTCCCACCTCTGTACAGCTCTTGCTGTGAGATCCCTGTAACATGTTTCATTCTGCCACACTGTGTAGTTATTTGTCTACATGTCCCACCCCGATCACATTCTGCCTCCTGTCTGCACCCATGTCCTACTTCCTACCCAAATGAGAGACACTGAGGACAGAGACCCCATCAGGTGCCACCACAGACCCCATGCACATGGATGCTTGATGAAGACTTGCAATATGCATAAGGAATAAAACCAGGAAAAGCCTCTAAATAGAGTGCATGTAGGAAGCAAGTAATTTTTTCAGTTTTTCTGGTTTGATTAGAAAAAACAATGACCAACTATCTGGTTGCCAGGTTGGATGGCAGGCGACGGCCACCCCTGGATTTGATTATATATACTTTACTAAAAGAATCAGGTCCAGGGACGCTCAGGGTCACAAAGCCAAGTAGGGCAGAAGAGGACATCCTAAGTCTGCAACTCAAACTGTCAGCTTCCCACACAGACTTTTTACCCAGTGGGGGCCCATGCCACACCCTCAGCCAATTTCCCCTGCGGCCTTTGTTTGACTGCAGCCATTTCATTAGCATGTAACAGTGGAGAAATCCTAGGTGCCCGGTGTTTTTCCATTTACAATTTAAGTGCCCGAAGTCACCAGGCGCCTCCATTGTTATTGCTATTAGCTGCAGTTAATGGTTTTCTTATTAAAACTCTGAGGTCCTCCCTCTCTCCCTCCGCCCCCCACCAGGTTATCTAAAGAGAGAATTCCTGGATCAGCTAATTGCACTTTCAGGAGTGGGTCGGGAGACTTCTTTTAAAGTACCATTATCACTATACTGAACCCATCTTTCAGGGAAGGCAAGTCCAAGATACCCATCTTAAAAGAATTCCAGTAACCAGAATTTCTAGTCGGAAGGTCTTCCAACCTTAAGGTGTAAGGTGTGGAGGTCTCAGGCCTGGTCTGGAATCTCAACCTGTAATTCAGTCAGAAGGGCCTCATTGTCCACTTCTGTACTCTATTTGCTTTTGTATCCCACACTTCTTCTGGGGATCATATCATACAATCTATTGAAAATGACGTGCCAACTTTAAACCCTCTTGAAAACCTGCCATGTGCCGGCACTAAACTAAATGCTTTAAGCATTTTATCTAACAAGGTAGGTCTTACACCCTTATTTTACACACAAGAAACCAGATTCCTTCTTGACACATCCCCTGCTCCAGAAACATACAGACACACAAACACACAGACACACACACAATCTTTTTGTTTTTTATTAACTCCAACTCACTGATTCTATCTAGGAACTTCCTCCTCTCCCTTCCATCCAAGAAGCATATCCTTTTTGCCCTAATTCTTGCCCAGAGCATTTCTATCTGGACGAAGCCTTGCATTTTCTTAGGGATCTCTTCGTCCTGCAAATCTCTTAAAGCCACTCCCCTAACTGGCTCCTCTGCCTCCCGTCCAGCTTAGCTGGAACCCACCCTCCCTTTCCCACTTCACTCCTCTGCTACTCCACTGAGATGCTAAACACTCTGAAAGTCGCCCTTGTGCCCCTTCCCTTCAATCTCCAGGCCTTTGTCTGCAGATCCCCTCCTCCTGGACTTATGTGGCCATTCCGTCTGGGGGCTTAGAGGTACCTCCTGCCCCAGGGGCAGGGCTGATGGTTGCCCTTCCTCCAGGCTCCCATACCACTTCCACATAGCTCTGTTATACCACATTACATTTTTGTTTGGCGCCCTAGAATATAAATTCTGGCATCCAGGTAACACTAATATTGTTTCTGAAAGGGTGAGAAATTGACATTAGTAGTGTGTAAGGAGGAGGTGAGCCATAATGCCTGCCGCATAGTGGGAGATGAAGCCGGACTAGCAAAGCTAGAAAATCTTAAGAGCTTTGATTGCTAAGAAGCTTTGGGTTTCACTCTGTAGGTGATTAGGCAGTTTTTAAGCAGAGAACAACCCTGAACTTATGTTTTTAATGAGACAGTTTTGTAACAGAGGGAATGGTCTGAAAAAAAAGGCAAAAATATTTTGTCTGTTTAAAACATCCTCCATTCCTTTTTTTTTTTTTGAGACAGAGTCTCACTCTCTTGCCTGGAGCGAGTGCCGTGGCGTCAGCCTAGCTCACAGCAACCTCAAACTCTTGGACTCAAGCAATCCTACTGTCTCAGCCTCCCAAGTAGCTGGGACTACAGGCATGTGCCACCATGCCCG
>CAUYSK010066905.1:0-33805 GCA_963575035.1 Avahi laniger
GCTGCTTCTTTGCAGTTTCGCAAAGCCGATCCTGTGGGAGAGCGCCTCACTCGCGTGTGGGTGTCCGTGTTCTTCACCTCCCGCTGTGGGAGCAGAGAGCCAGGAGGTCTCCCCTAATCCGCCATTTTTCTCCCTCCCAGATTAAAATTTTAATGAGACATTGAATTGGTCTCAAGAAATTATATTCTTGGAAGGGCTCCAATGTGGTCTGTCAAGACACAGTATGGAACTATGGCCATGGAATAAATAGAAATCCAGTTTCCTGGCTAGATTCTGAGAGGTCTCAAGAGGACGTGATGGAGCCTAAGGTTCAATGTCTTTCCATTTAACATCTCCACTAGTGATCTTGGAACATGAGATATTCCTCCTTATTAATACTATTCACTGAAGATTACATAATGGCTGGGGTTACAGTCACCAGAGAGTACAGAAGAAATGTTGATGGGAAATATTTCCCATTAAACTTAGAGGGGGAAAAAAGCAAGGAATTCAAAACATGGATAGTCACTGAGATAAGGAGATCTGGATGGAGCCACCATAATTAATGAGGCCTACCATACACAGAAAGGGAAGAAGCAAATGTATTGAAAGTGAAATGTGGTGGCCTGCCTGAGCACTCTTTCCCACATGTTCAAATGTCCAGATGTCACGGACTTCTGTGCTTTGGGGCAGAGTAGGAGGGAGGCCTCTGGTAGTGCACTGTGCTGGCTTCCTGGATAGTGCGGAGCTAGGAGCGGGTTTTGAGCAAAGCTGAGGGAAAGCTGCACAGGAGAGGGTTGAGAGAACGAACAGGGTTAAAGACGAATCACACATCATGGAGAACAGCTGTATTTCCTTTCAACTTGGCCGGCCCTCCCTCCCCACTCAGCTAAGTCATGCCTGGCCAGCCCAAAAGGCAGTGTGTGGGCACCTGTGTCTCTCCCTGAAGAATCTCGCAGGGACCTCCTTCATCTTCATGATGTCATTGCATGTGTCAGGTTGGTTGCTCATGATTGGATCACAAGTCACTTGACTTTCTCCTTCTTCAAACCATAAGCTCCACAAGTTTAATTGAGGAAAACATAGGAGACTGTCTACAGAAGTGGCTCTTAATCTTTTTTGGGGTACCAGATCCCTTTAAGAATGTGATAAAAGCTATGATTTTTTTTTCCCCAGAAAAATACACAATCACATACATATTTGCATACAATTCATGAAGCCACTGGGTCACTTTGAAACCTCCAAGGGATCTCCTAATCTATACCCTCTAGGTTAAGAACCTCTGGTTAGAGTAATGGCAAATGTTTGGCTCTCTCGCTACAATCTTTGCCACTCCTTCCTCACATCCCCCTGCTTGCATCCGTGCATTGGGAAACGCTGCTTATTGATCACACATTCTCCTGTTGAGCTGCACTTTGTGTGGCTCTGGAACCTGGCTCAACACAGTAGCCCTACCAGTTTTTCAGAATTGGTACCCAAGTTGAATCCCGCAAGTAGGAAAAGGAGCTAAAGGAAAGAGTCATTGGAATCTAAGGGGATTTTTGTAGGTGGGAGGAATGGGAAAAGGGTGAATAGGATGAGGATGGAGAAAAGAATTATTGGAATAGGCAATTAGGAGATGGTTAGTCCCCTAGCAGAGAGTAGTTTAAGCAGAGCTGTGGGGCTGCAGCCAGATTGCAGTAGGTTAAATTGTTGGGTTTCTTTGAATGTATTCTAAATGTATGTCTTTGATGTATTCTTATCAGTCATGTGAAGGGATATATGTACAAGGATGTTTACTATGGTATTGTTAAAATAGTACAAGTTGGAAACAGTCTAAAGGCTCAATATTAGGGAATTTGGTTAATTTTATTTTAATGTATACATATTATTCAATAATATTATATTAGTAAGGATTCTTTATTTTAAGTAACAGAAACTTGAATGAAACTAGTCCAAGCAAAGAAAGAAAAAAGAAATTTATTGGCTAATGTGATCGAAGAGTCCAGAAGTTACTTAGCTTTAGGCAGGCTAGAATAAATGCTCAGATGATGTCCTCCGATCCCTCTTCTTCCCCGCCTTCCCCCAGTGTTTCTCAACTCTCCTCTCCTCTAGGATGGTTTCCTTTTTAGACAGGCTCTCTCTCAAGGGTAGGAAAGATAGCCCTCAGTGGTTCCAGCATTCTGGAGCTCACGGCCTCAACAAGAAACAAAACTTCCTTGTCTCAGCACCCAGGTCCGGCCTCTCCCCCAAGAGCCAGATTGGCTCTGTTTGGGTCACTTACCCAAGGGGTGGGGCACTGTGATTGGTCAGCCTGATCACATGTGCTGTCCCTAACAGACCTTCCAGAATCACATGCTGTGGGGGAAGGCATCTTCCAAAAGGAAAGAGGATAAATAATAATAACTTCAAACTTATTTTTTTAAAAGATAGTGTAAGTCTGTGTTTATGCCGTGGAGGCTTTGGGAGTGGGGAGAGACTGAGGACTTGTCACAGCTCTGCTGTTCCCTGTGCCCAGAATCCACTCACCTGCCACTCTGCTCCCTACCTCTTCCCTAGACTAATGCTTACTTGTGATAGGTAGAATAATGTCACCCTCCTCCAGAGATGTCCTTGTACTAATCCCTGGAGCCTGGGTATGTGTTACCTTACATGGCAAAAGGGACTTTGCAAATGTGATTAAGTTAAGAATCTCAAGATAGAAGATTATTTTGGCTTATCCAGGGGGCCCAATGCAAAGACACTGAGTATACTGTGAATTAAGAAAAGCAGTTACAGCACGCAATGTAGAATGTGACTTTATATTTATTTTAAAATCTGTTTAAAGTTTTTTTATGTACATATATGAACTGAAAATCTTAGGAAGATATACTCCAGGATGATAAAAAAAGTTATTTCTGAGGGGTTATGATTTTTTTTCTTTTGCTTATATGCAGCTTCTAACTTTTCTCCCATGGACATAGATTACTTAGATTATTCAAACTGTAAAGTCCAAGAGGTGAAGAAGAGTAAGCAGCAGACATTAAAGGGAAGGGTAGGATGGTGTTTTGAGCAGAAAGCACTTGGAAAAAAAAAAGTCGTTTGTTAATTTATTGATGTGTTTATTAATATTTGCATGGGGAACACTGGGACTTGTTTACAAACTGAGGTGATGGGCCTTGGGGATGTTGAGAAAGGAGAAAGTTTGAGAACAAGGGGCAGAGACAAGGAGTGGGGTCTCTAGGACTGGGGTTGGGCTGGGGGAAAGTGCCTTGTAAATCCTGTGGGATGGGCCTTCCTCAGGGGGTGGGAGGAGGGAGGAAAGGCTGGGAAGCAATGAAGAGTTTTTGATGGGAGGGGAGGAAGTCAGCAACCCCAGTCTTCTAAGGAAAGAAAGAGATGTGGGCAAGAGGGCTGGAATTGGTTGGGGGCTTAACAAAATGAGAACACTTGGAAAATGTTCTGGGGAATGTGATAGGGAGTCAACCAGGATCAATAAGGATTTCGGAGTGGCGCTGGGGGCCCAGCTGAGATTAGATAACAGGAATTTTTAGTCAAGCCAATCTTGGCGATTGCATGACCTTTCCAGTGACACTGAGCAGCTCAGGAAGGGGGAGTGAAGGCAGTGGAGAGAAGCGAAGAGTGCCGGGCTGCACCATGGCTTCGCACTCCGGGCAGGGGCTCCTGTGGGACCTCGGCGGTTCTGACTGAGCTTCCTAATTCAGTTCAGCCTGATTCATGCACATTGTTTAGGCCCTCAATAAATGGTCGAAATCATTCCCATTCGAGATGAGTCTTGAGGGAATGTATTCAGGGCCTCACTTCTAAGGGACCAAGACCAGGACGAGCCCAGTGACGGGGCTGCAGGCCGATCACATTTAGAGATTTGAAGGCAGATGTCCAGAGAAAAGATTTTCTTGTAGTTTGTACATTGTTTTTAAGCATCTGAGCATTAAGATTTGGAAAGAAGAAGAGGTAGTTCTGTAACATAAGAAAAAATTACGAAGGGGCTGCATTATAATTCCAGAGGCAGAAACAACTCCACTTCAGTCTCTGTAGTTAGGTACAGTCCCTGTTGTCACAGTGACAACTGGCTTACTGAAAATTAAGACTAAACTGATAGAGTTGATGCCACACCACATGCAACCTGAGGCGATGTGGTTCAAAATAGAAAACAAACAAACAAACAAAAAAGATTCTATCATTGGGATTGGTTGAGAGGCTAGCCCTACTTCAGTCTGTTTATCTTTTCTCCAATTTCTGAATAAATGTTTATTTAGTGTTCTAACAAGCCTTCAAAGTCAATAAAAACAAAGGTTGGCATTGATTGTGTTAACATGGCCCTGATTTTGTTGGATGTTCCCAGGCGTGACAGTATGCCAACCTCCCCCCACCCCCCCCGGCCCCATGTCTTTTTTTGCTTATGGCAGTGTGGTTAAGAAAGAGGTTAAGAGTAGCAGATTTGCTATTGCCCTAATTGGGTTTGATCCCAGCTATCCCTGACTAAAAGGTGACCTTGGCAAGTCACATCACTCTCCAAAATTCAGTTTTCTCACCTGTGAATGTGGGTGATATCAGTATATATTTCCAAGGGTCCTTGTGAGGATTAAATGAGATAATGCATATATAGCACTTAGCGCAATGCCTGGTGTCTTAGTCCATTTTCTGTTGCTTAGCATACTTGAAACTGGGTAACTTTTTTTTTTTTTTTTTTTGAGACAGAGTCTCTCTCTGTTGTCTGGGCTAGAGTGCTCAGGTGTCAGCCTAGCTCACAGCAACCTCAAACTCCTTGGACTCAAGCAATCTTTCTGCCTCAGCCTCCCGAGTAGCTGGGACTACAGGCATGTGCCACCATGCCCGGATAATTTTTTCTGTATGTTTTTAGTTGTCTAGCTAATTTCTTTCTATTTTTAGAAGAGACGAAATCTTGCCCTTGCTCAGGCTGGCCTCAAACTCCTGAGCTCAAGCAATCCTCCCGCCTCGGCCTCCCAGAGTGCTAGGATTACAGGCGTGAGCCACTGCGCCCGGCTTGAAACTGGGTAACTTATACAAGTATTTATTTCCTCCAGTTATGGAGGCTGGAAGTCCAAGGTCAAGGGGGTACATCTGGTGAGGGCCTTCTTGCTGGTAGGGACTCTGCCAAATCCTGAGGTGGCCAGGGAATCACATGGTGGTGGGGCTGAGTGTGCTGGCTCAGATCTCTTTTCCTTTTCCACCAGTTCCCTGCCCATGATAACACATTAACTGATTAATCTATTAATCCATGAATGGATTAATTCATTCATGGGGGCAGAGCCCTCATGATCCAATTATCTTTTAAAGGCTCTACTTCTCAATACTGCCATATTGGGGATTAAATTTTGACATGAGTTTTGCAGGGAACAAATATTGAAACCACAGCACCCAGCAAATAGAATGTGATCAATAAATGTCAGTCCTTAATATTAGTATTAGCCTCAGCCTTCCCTATAACTGGTTCTTGGGTTTTTAAGGATCTGCTAAGTTGCGCCATTGGTCCATGAGCCACAAATAGATATGGCTTCAGAAGATAAGGCAGTCACAGCCACATTGCCATATTGTTTTGTTTGTTTGTTTGTTTTACAATATTACGAGTTGCCAAACTCTGTGGGATGACAAATAAATGCCATTCAGACAGACTTTCAAACAAAAATCAGCTATTAGTATGTGGATCTCTTTAGTTGCATCAGTGTTGTAAGGAGAGAAAAGTGTGGCCCCTCCTGGGCTAGAGGGAAGAGAGGCCATGTGATTCCAGCTGAACCCATGGAAATCTCCCAATTCTGAAGTCACAACCAGACTGCAGCATTACTTTCTATACAGTGAGAGTATAGACAATTCTAGGTAAAGCCTGAGTAAGAATGTGGCTTCTGGAATGGACCGGTCTCTAGGAGCAGACAGAAATAACTAATAATTGTTCATTCATTCACTTATACACTCATTCACTTTTCAACACTTAGTGAGCATCTGCTATGTGCCAATAACTTCTTTGATGCTGAGGCCACAGAGATAAATCTAATATGTCTTGAGGTTTAGGACATTATAATGGTTCTAAAGGCTGCTGCCATTTATTGAATACCAATTATGTTCTAGGCATTATCCTAAGGATTCTACATTATTTTATTTTTGTCCCTTACCTCTAGACCTTTACATATGCTGTTCCCTCTCCTCTTTCTTGACTAACTACTACTGCTTCAGAATTCAACCGAGCTACCATTTTTTATTTTTCCAAAAAGTCTTTGACTACCTCCTGATCCAAGTCCAAGTTAGGCATCTCTCTTAAGTGTCTTTGCAGCATCCTGAATGCCTCCAGTGGCACTTATCATACTATATAAATGAATTGTCTCTTCATTTATCTATATCTCCCTCTAAATTGGAAGATTCATGAGGGTAAAGATCTCATTTTTTTGATTCACCTCTGTATTCCACCAGACTACCTGGTACATAGAAGTCTCTTGATAAATATATTTAGCATGAATCCATGCTAATCCTCATGAATGAAGTAAGTGAAGAAAATGAAGTTTGTTGTCAAATTATTTTCCCAAACTTACAGAGTATGATACTGGTAGAGATGGGAACTGAACAAATCCATAGTGTTAATTCCACTTAGGTACAATTATCTGCTGAAGGTTCTGAGTCTGTGGTCTTTTAATATTGAAGCCTTAGAAGGAGAAGGATTTTCCCATGTTGCTTATATGTGTGCCGGCATACACTCAAACACACACAAAAACAATATTAAAAAAAACAAATACAGGATCGTATTGTATCTGTCTTCCCTGTGAATAACTATTTGTTCTCTGCAATCATGAGTTATAATTATTGTGATGTTTTTCTAGTTGAGTGATTTGGTGAGAAATAGAAAGCAGTAGAATACATAGGATGAAATGGAAACAAGAGCAAAGTCAGTGCAAATCTGCAGAAAAATTACACATTTTGAGAGTCTAGTGATTTCTGAAAATTATTGCAAGATTCCGTTGAGGCTTGCCCATTCCTCATCTGAGAAGACTGACATTTCCCACAAGAGCTTGTGAATTAACACAGATAAAATGAAGGTCTTGGTCCTGCCCTCACTAGAGAAACTTTCTTCTCTAAAAGGCCTCGGCCACATTTATTTGCATATGATTTCAAAGGTAGCAAAAAAGAGAATGAAAGGAAGACCAAAAAGTGCATATTCAAGCTTACTATTAATATTGATTTTGGAAAAGCACTTTTCATGCCCAAGCCAACCTAGAGTTGATCCAAAAGTCAACAGTTAAGAAAGCCAGAGCAAACACATAGGCCAAGTCTCCAAGGCTGACATTGTCTGGCAAGGAATCCAGCTTTGGGAAGGAAGTGAAGACAACTGAACCCTTTCCGGCTCAAGCCTCCCCTTTTTCTGGACTTAATTCCTAACAGCGTCAGAGCCTCAACGTGTCTGTTGGCTGTGGGCCTTGCCCATAAGGAGCTTGTGTTTACACAGCCAATGAGGAACAGATGAAGGGTGACTGTAATCTGAAGCAAGGGGGCCCTTTTAAGGACATGCTTCGCATGGACATGCCAAGGAGTGTGGCTCCGCCAAAACAAGGCCTTCGCCAGTGATTCCTTGTTCTGTCTGGATACCACTGCTCAGAACAGCCTTGGAGTCTTCCTTTAGAGCCCTGCAAGGAACATCCAATTCATTGTTTTATAATACTCCCTGCTAATTTTTTGGTATAAGGAAAAAAAAAATAAACTAGGCTTGGAGTTGGAGAAACCTGTGTGTGAATCCCAATTAATCCACTTAATAGCTATGTGACCTTGAATAAGTCACATACCTTTATATATTTTACTTTCCTTATCTTTAAAGAGCGGATCCTGATCCTTATTTACCGCCCATCATTTGTCAAATAGGAAATTACCTTGATGCAATGGTAGCCTCCAACTTCAAGCTGTATCTCGTACCAAAGGTCATAGAACAGAAAGACTCACTGGCCAAATTAAAATGGTTGAATTGCAGGGGTTATAAAATCAATTGAAAGCACAAAGCAAGAAGCAAGGGGAAGGATACAGGGCATATTAGCACTCTGAGACAGGGTGTGATCAGAATGAAAAGACCACACTACCTGAGACCTGGGGTAGGCTGTGTTCATATGTCCTGTCTTTCTCTCTGCCACATCAGCCTTCCCCACTGATGGTTTGATTATATGACCAGAGTTGCAGTTTGAACACAGGGGCCTGCAGATGGAGAGTTCCCTAGCCAGGAACATATACTTGCCCAATTGGAGAGAGATAGGGTCAAGTATACTGAAAAATAGCCGTGGCTTTTCAATTAGCCTACTGAGAAGCCATGGATTTCATTTGTGTTTCTTGGGCAGAGGACACAGAGCTAAAAAGGATGTTGTCAATTTATGGCTGAATTAAGGCATCATGAATATTGATTGTTCAAGTATATTTAGTTCCTTATATATCTCATGTATATTTATATGTCATTTATATTTAGTGTACAGGTGTCTCATGAATATTTAGTGCCTCATGAATATTAGCTGTCTCTTGGTCCCCCTATCTCTTCCTATGTTAAATACACACATGCCATCGTTTCTAACATATTTTGTGAATTCCATCTGTCAAGTTTGTTTTCTCTTCTTCCATAGCATAATTGAATATTCTTAAATATTCAACAACAAATACCTATCAGAAGGCTCAAGTGAGAAAGCGCTTTGTAAACTGTAAAGTTCTACATAATTTTAAGGGATTATTATCATGAACAAAAATAACTGTAGCCATTTGCATAAAATAAAATCCATCTTCAAGGATAAAGAGAAGGCAGTTTAAGCCTAATGACCAAGAGCCATGAGAACTCTGCCAATAACTGGCTTTGCTGACCTTTGGGAAGTTATGTAACTTCCCTGAGACTCAGTTTCCTCATCTGTAAGATGGGGATAATAACAATAGCTACTTCATCAGGCTTTTTTGAATATCAAATGAGATAATGAATGTAAAACACTTGGGAAATTGCTTGGCCTCGCATAATGATGGTGCCTAGCCTTTATTGAGTGCTGACTGTATGCCAGGCACTTTATGATGTAAGTCGTATTATCATGCCCACTTTACAGATGAGGACTTTAAGCCAGAATCAGAATTCATCCCAGGCAATGTAACTACAAGCCCATGCTCTTAACCATATTTCAACATTGACTCATACAGTAAGTTTTCAATACACATTGTACCATCATATTAATAAGACTGGCTGCTAGAGCAGATATTCAGTATCCTGTGCTAAATAAATGACACTGGTGTTGATATTTTGAATCAACTCCCTCAGTATCAATTCCACCTTACCCATGATCCTCCTCTCCCCTGCAGTGTGGGCAGGACCTGGGACTTGCTCCTAATCATTAGAACATAAATAAAGGATGGAATTGTGTGTGTACAATTATGTCATATAAGATTATAACATCTGTTTTGCTAGATGTTCTCTCCCCTGATGGCTTTGAGGAAGCAAGTGGCCAAGTGGCAAGGGGTTGAGGGTGTTCTCTGGCCAATAAACAGCAACAAATTGAGGTGCTTACTTGACAGCTTGCGAGGAACTGAATACCACCAGCAGCCATGCGAGCTTGGAAGCAGATCCTTCCCCAGTGGAGATTCAGCTGAGATTGCAACCCCCATCGACACTGCGATAGCAGCTTCATGCAACCCTGAATCAGAGGATTCATCTAAGCTGTGCCTAGACTCCTGACCCATAGAGACTGTGAGATAATAAATATGTATTGTTTTCAGCCACTAAGTTGGTGGTAGAATTTTCATGTAACAATATAAAACTAACACACAAGGTCACAGAGACCAAAGTTTAAGAGGTAGTTGGTGGCGATATGTGTGATGGCAGCAGCAGCAGCCTCCTGGCATGGGCTGGCAGCTGTGCTGGGCCGAGTGTCCTTGAACTCAGAAGCTCAGTGGTGGCCCTTGACATCCACGCTTCCAGCCCGTTCAACAATTTTGTGTTTCCTGATTCCCTGCATTAAATCCCTTTCTTGAATTACCTAACGTGATTTCTATTTTCTATACTGAATCTTAGTCTATATCATCATCCTTCTTCAAAATCATGGCCCATCTACCCAAGATTTAACCTGATGGTGACCCCAAAACATTTTAAGGAAGAACAGAGTAGTTTCCTTTCAAAATATAAGGGAGAGAGGAAATGACAATCATTAAGCAATACTGTTTCTTTGAATGGCTACTGCAACCATTTAAGGAAGGTAATATGAAACCCATTTTATAGAGGAGAAAACTGAAGCTTAGACCCCAAGTGATTAAGATTGCACATCTTGTGAGTAGAAATGCTAGGTCTGATGGACACCCGACTACACATTCTTTCCACTACATCATGCTATTAAGGACATCCTGGGTTCCAATCTGTCCCTTCACTCATTCATTCCTCAAATTCTATTGCCTACCTATCTTGTGTTCTGGGCTGTGCTAAGCACAAAGAACCCACAGGGTCTTTGGAGCTCACAATCCACTGGGGCAGGTAAATGGGAAAACACAATTACAAAGCAATACATCAAGCCCATGATGGATGCAGGCACAGAATGCTGAATGGATAGTGATGAGGGACATCAAATGATCTGACTTGGGGGTCAAAGAAGGCTTTCAGGACGAAGCTCATGGCATGGGACAGCCATGCTCCCTCACTGACTACTGCTGCAGCTCTGGAAACTCTGGAGCAATACTTCCAGGCAGGGACACTGGCAAAAATGCTCACGTGGCTTGGCAACACCTCAGGCAGCCTTGACCAGACACAGAGCTAACCCTGGTGGTGCTCCATCCGCACTACCAAGCCACAATACGGTCCCTGGAGGCCTGTCTCATTCTCCAGGGCTGACCGGCTGTCGTGATCCGGCAGGCCACAGGCTTGTTTTCTTTGGCTGTTGGCTCTTTGCAATTAATGTGCTTCTCATTAATTGTGGTTTTCAAAAATGAAATTAAAAGCCTTTGATTTACTTTAAAGACGGATCTGGCTAACTTTCAATAAAGCTCTCCTATTGGGAGACAAAAAAACATTTGACAGTTTAAATCTCAGTAGGTAGGATGCCAAAATATCTCAGCTTTAAGGATCTGTTGGCATTTTTTTTAACCTTTCTAAGCCTCAGTTTCCTCACCAGAAAAATGGGATAACAATAATTCCTATCTGAGAATGGGATTGTTTGTGTGTGCACTGAATAAGTAATGTGAATTTTCCTGTCCCTGGAGTACGGGCCCTTGGAGATATTCCAGTCCTTTTTCCTGCTTGACTCGGTATGTCCTGGGCTGCAGGCTGCATCTCCCCGCTCCTGTTCCAGCTGCCTTCCATCTCGGCGTGGTCAGTGGGAGGCACTGGTGGGTGATTGTAGGGTGGAGGATTGTGGGGTGGAAGGAGGGGAGCAGCAGAGTATTCCTCCTCCTCCCTTCTGGCAAAATCTCTGGCAGCCACTGCTTCTCCCCGACAGGGCCGCCTTCCTGCAGGCATGTGGTCTGGTTTCTGCAAGTGAGCCCAGCACCGTGGCTCGAGGAACACCACCGCCCCTTCCTCCCTTCTGCCTAGGGTGCCAGCATCTTCTAGGCTGCCTCTTCACCTCTCGTTTGACCTCTCCCATCTTTTCTTTAGCCATTTTCTGGTATCGAATTCTCTCTGTTTTAAAATCTTAAAGACAGTCCTGTTTTCCTTGCTGGACCCTGACTGCTGCAATGAGTTAAAGGTACTTGCCTGATGGGATCTGTTTTTTAAAGAGTGATTAGGCAAGATATCGGGCAAAAGAAGTGGGGTAAAGATGAGGGGAACACAGAGATGATTGGTTGGAGATGTGGGCTCCTAGCCCAATGTCTGGTGAGCAGGTGTTCAGTAAATGGTGGCTATGGCGAGGAGGATTATTCCTTGTCTGCTTATGAAGAATATAATGCGAAACATGGCTTTCACTGGAGTAGAGCGGTAGCAAGACCTGGAAGTTCCTGTCGACAATCAGCAGCCGTGTACAGTGCCCTGGAGCCTGGTTCCGAGTGCTGGGAAGAGCTGGCCTCAGCCAGTTAATACCCAGGCTGTGGCCACTGGGCCACCTGGAGGAGCTGGTCCCTCTGCACACAGTGTCCCCCTAATGAAGAGCAGATTTTTCCACCCCCGCAATCTGGGGTGAGAGCTCCTCCTCCTGCCCCTAAGAACAGAGGAGGAATGTTCCACGAATACTTGCCACAACTATTCAACCAAGAGCTTGTTTTCACATTCCTGTTGACAGCTTTCCAGCCCGGCACCAGTCTGTTGTTTTCATCCTGTGGCCATCTTACTTTCATTCCCAGCACAACCCAGGTCAGAGGCATCCAGAATGGGCCCCTGCCCAGAGGCAGGAAGAGTTCAATGGGGGCCACGGAGAAAGAAACTGGACAATTGCTGGCCTGAGCTCCTGGTGTGGAGGGGTAAGGAGAGTTTCAGGGAGCTCTAAAATCAAGTGTCCAGGACAGTGTCTGGCACACTGGAGATAAAGGAGTGAAATGCAGTTGCATGATGCATGCTCTGAAATAAACTTCCCTCTCTGGTATCTGAATACCACTGCACTGCCTGAGCAGTGACCATGCCAGGCACTGTCATACGTTGTTGCTAATCCTCATAACAACCCTATGAGGTGAAGTTATCAGGTCCACTTTGCAGATGATAAAAGTTCAGCTCAGAGAGGTTAAGTGGCTTGTGCAAGGCTGCACAGCTGGTCGGTGACAGAACTGGGATTCAAGGCCACATCTTTCAGGTTGCAAAACCTGCATTATTTTGACAATTGCATACTGCTTCTCTGACACCTTTGTGGCAGAAGTTTAAGAATACTCTGTGAAATTGCACCACATATTTCACAGCTGCCTTCACCAAAAACCTGGGTGGACCCCAGCTGGCAGATTGACAGAGAGAATGCCTCAGCCCAGTGGCTCAGTCCATCCTCAGGGACTCTCATGCAAGTCTGAAGCTAAACACTAGCCATTGCCCGGGAAACCAGACGCCATCTGAAGAGGGCTGGGACTCTATGAAGGGAAGGTTCCCTTGTGTATACCGCCCAATACCACTCTGGGATTGGGTGATATAAGGAGATGGCAGCTGCGGATACCTCGAGGGCTGGGGTGAGACCCAGGCTTTCATTTTTGATACCAGTTACCACTATGGTGCACAAAAGAAACCCAAAGATCAAAGCAACAGCCTTATGAATAACTATTTCATGATCATTGTTCCCGACCTTACATTTCTGCATTCTGAACATCCCAGGCATAGCAAAGGCAATCACATTTACGTGTAGCACCCAAATCTCAAGGGCACTGAGCCTCCACCTACTTGAATGTACGAAGACTGGCCTTTGACAGAACCCATCCCAAACATTTCTGAGAAGCCCCAGGGATGCTTACACGTGTCCAAGAACCAGTGCTGGTGGCTTCTTGCCAAATATGTAGCTGCTCCCTGAGGCTGGGTGCTGCTCCCACACTGATGAAGGGGAGGGAGGGAGAGAGAGAGAGAGAGAGTTTCTTATGTGTCACCCCCAGCAAGGCGCCCACAGCTTCAGCCACACAGAGCTGATGTGTTTAGTAAATGACCTGTTGAAGTTTCTATTCCCTTTCCAGTTGTGCATCGTGACTGGGACAGGCTGTGGTCTAATATTGGCTCACAGAGCGGACCTGGCAACAGGTCCTCTTCAGCCCTGGCCTGTGCTGGGCCTGGCTGCTTACTGGACCCTTTTTCTCTGATGGATGATTCAATTACAAGGAGAATTCATGGTTCCTTTTGGCAAAACTGGCTCTTAACTGATAGTCCCTATGTATTGTATTACTATATTATTATAATATAATAAACCCCACTGGTAAGCAGGATTCAAGTACTCTTTTTTCTCTCTCTCTCTTAGTTGACTCCTCAGCCCTCTTGCAAATCAGTAGATAAAAATGAATATATGGGAAAAGCAGCAGTGCCACTTTTGTGTGTGTGTTTTTGGCCAGGATTACCTAAAGCAGCAGTTCTTGCTCAGCCAGAATTCCTTATTAGATTTTAAACACAGGCAAAAGAACCAGTGCTTAGCAAACTTGCCATGAGACCTCTGATTAGAATCACAGCTTATTAGTTTAAGGTGGGAATTTATAAATAACTTAGGTCAGTGGTTTCCAACTTGTGAGTTATTTAATACATACCCAGGAGTCTGTGGATTATAATGCTCTAACGCAGAGGATGCCCAACATCGACTAGATTATGAACAAATTGTACACCTCCCCCACATACATACATAGAATACTATTTTTCAAACATATGTGCCCCTGTTGAGATGCATAAACTACAAATGCATCTCAGAATGTTACTGCAGTCATGGTAGTTTTTAATTGTTAAGT
This sequence comes from Avahi laniger, assembly GCA_963575035.1. Lineage (NCBI taxonomy): Eukaryota > Metazoa > Chordata > Mammalia > Primates > Indriidae > Avahi > Avahi laniger. The sequence continues at coordinate 14,284 of CAUYSK010066905.1, forward strand.
ATTTTCTCAATCAACAAGCAAAAAATCCTTCTATATTTATTTAGAGGTAGCTTCAGAAATTTTTTGATGCAAAAAATGACATCGTCTTATTCAAAAAGTCTGTGAAACTTTGCTCTAGAATTCTATTTACTAGAATTATCTGCAGTGGGTGGGGGAAGGGCGCTTATAAAATACACCCAGATCTAGGACTCCATATCTAGCAGTGCAGCCCAGGGATCTGCATTTTAGGTCCACACTCTCCCAGTGATTCATCTGCATGATGAAGTGTAGAACCTCAGCTCAGGTCAACCCACTTTACGAGTGAAGGAATTCAAGCTCAGCGAGGCGAAGCGATTGGACCAAGGTCAGAAAACATGTGATCCGCAGAGCCTCCTCGAACACATGTCTTGTCCCTCTCAGCGAAAGGCAAGGCAAACTGCTCCCTCCCTGGAAGGGGCCAGCGGATGAAGCCCCAGGTCCCTCAGCATGTGAGGAAGAAACCGTCTCCAGCAGGGGGACAATGTTCTCTCTCCAAGGTTTTACGGTTCATACTCATCTCTCACAAACTCCCCGGCTCAGGCTGCAGGGCCCATCTCCTTGCTGACCTCTATCTGTTCAGCATTTTCTGCTTCTGGACCTTCACCAGAGTTTCTGCTGCTTCCTGAGGCCCTGCTTCCTCTTGTCTGTTGGTAGACGCGGCCAATGCTCTCAAGCCCCAGTTGTTAATTGCTGTGGTCTGTGCTGGGGTTTGTGTCCCCCCAGACTCACAGGTTGTAACCTAATCACAATGTGACGATGTTGGGAGGCGGGACCTTTGGGAAGTGACTAGGTCACAGGGCAGAACCCTCATGAATGGGATTATTGCCTCTATACAGGAGGCTTGAGGGAGCTCATTTGCTTTTTCCACCTGTGACATGCAGCGAGAAGGTGTCCTCTGTGAGAATATAGGCCCTCACCAGGCACCGAATCTGCTGGCACCTTGATCTTGGACTTCTCAGCCTCTAAAACAATGAGAAATAAACCTTTGTTGTTTATAAGCCACCCAGTTCCTGGAATTTTTGTTAGAGCAACCCAAACAGACTCAGACGCTAATTCTGCCTCAGAAATGTTTGTCAGGACCATCCTCACGCTGGGGGTCACTTTGTGGCCTTGACTGCTCTCCATACCTAGAGGATGCTTGATTTTATACTGTTTGGTGTGGACGGCTAAGTTGTGTCTCACATAATATCTGGTGCAGAGCTGTGCACACAGTGTCTTAATGAAGGAATAGGAGCAAATAGGCATGACACAAAGTCCAAAACTGTGTAGTGTAGAAATATGCACCATTCAGCCTTTTGCTTATTTATAACCGTGTATTGAGTACTTTGTGTCAGGCCTGAAGATGCAGAATGGACTAACTGTGGTCCTTCTCTCAAGGAGTGTGTTCTGTGGGTACTTTAGATCCCTGCTGCTGTTTGATTTTTTTCGTATATTATTGGCATAAACTTAATTTTTCTATACTCTAACAAATAATTACTTAACTTTGTAAATAATTAGCAAAATCGTCCGGAAGAACAATCATCAGTGGAAAAAAAATCCTTAATGAATAATATAATATTTATTCAATTATTATAGAGCACATCCTATATGCCAGGCTATTTATAAACAGTGTCTTATTTATTCCTCCATGAAACTCTTCAAGTGCACTATTATTTCTATTTTAATAATGGAAAAAAATGAAGCAAGCGACTTGTCCAAGATCCCATCAAATGTGAGACCAGGTTTTAAACCCAGGTTTGTGTAATAACCAAGCCTGTGCCTTTAAGCACTCTCTGCGGCACCTCCACTGTCTCCTGGCAGCGTTTCTGCATCAGTGTTCATGAACACTGAAGCACAAGCCGTTGCTGGAGGATAATGAACAATGATGAGTCACTAGGGGCAGCCAGCGGGTCCCAGGTGATTGATGAATTTGTTATCAGTAAGTGGGGGAAGGGATTACAAAACAACATTAGAATCTTTTGCATAAAAGTCTAAGCTCTCAGTGAGCCGTGCAAAAAGCCAGGGTACGTCATTGTTCCCTGGCGAGGAGTTTGGTGTCCTGACAAGTCTCCCTGCCCTTTTTCCTTGGAGCCTTCTCTCTTTCAAGGGTGGTTCTCTAGAGGCAGTCTGGAGAACTCAGATTTAAAAAGTTCGTCCCCAGGCCTTCTTTGCCTGACTCATTGTGTGGTCTTGAGCCAGTGAGTCACCAACCTGTGACTCAGTTTTCACATCCTACGCAAGGCTGAGAGTTTGACTGTTGGGATGACTTTATATGGAGGTGTCAAAAGGCTAAGGACGTGATGGAAAGCAGGGAATCAGGGGCCACACTTCTCTCCTTTGGCTTGTAAGAGCATCTTTTAACTGCCAGAGGTGCTTGTAGAAGGGCCGAGAACAAGGAAACCGATGTGGCCTTACCAAGGGGGTCAGCCTTCATTTGGGACAACACTGTACAAATGCTGAATGTAGATCCTCCACTCTGTGGGTGGTCCTCTGTGGCAGTGGGCTGTCAGGGTGGGACGATACTCTGTAGATGAAGAAATCCTCTCAGAGAAGAAGTATAGATTCACTTTCATACCTGTCCTTTCTCAGCTACACTGAGAAAACTGGGACAGATTCCTGTTCTCACTCCGGGTCCCAAGCTGAGCCCCGCAGTCCTCCAGGTAAACTCTGGAGAAAAATTCACCTGAGATATGAGCAAGGAGCTCAGAAGTTTAGCTGATGAGGACTGCAGACTAGATTTGGGGACTTACTGGGTCTCTGAGAGGCCCCCATCCTCTGCTTGTGTGCCAGGAGGACACGCAATGGGAATCATCTTGCCATTAGAGACTCCAAATCTGATCAATCTCAGGATTCAAAAATGAGTACAACAGTGTACCCCAACATGAAGATTAGAAGACAAGGAAAAAGTCTCGTGCGCCTTCAGTCTTGGCTTTCAGCCAAATCAAGAATAGAAAAAAGCCTCAGAGGGACCAGGCTGGGGAGAGGATAGAGAAGAGATGCCTTTGGAGAGAGCTGGTACTGCTCTTTCCCTCAGGGTGAGGGATGGAGGTGCTGGGGGAGAACACGAAGAGAAATTCCTTGCAGTAGAGTGCACAGAGAACTGGTGCCGGAGTAGTGCCTGGGAGAGCAGACTGTGACTGGGACGTAGCTCCTGCCCACACTAGGTGGAGGATGAGAGAGGGCTGCCTTGCTATCTAGGTTTGGGAACCAGGAGATGTGCTGGGTGGGTTTGGATTGCACTTCCAGAGTTTTTCAGGCTAAGGGATGCAGTCATTTCCTGGGCACTAGATGTGGGCCACACCAGAAAGAGACCTATCCTGTGGCTGGGTTATCTTAGACCTTGTCTGAAAGTGCCTGCTGGAGGAGTGAGGGGGTTTTGGCAGGAAGACTGGAGATGTGCTGCTCCTGAATACCTTAAGTGGCTCCAGGAATAGAGATATATCTGTCAGGATTGAAGCAACTGCAGGGCAGAGGTCCCAGAAGGGGACCTTGGAAGAATATATGGCATGGCCCCATGAAAAGAGTCCTGCTCTGGCCCACCCAGGGAATGCTTACTCTGGCCAAAGGCCAGGCTCAGGCCAAAGCTCTCCTAACCCCTTACCTTTCCTCCTGCCCATGGCTTTGACCATGATGAATGTGAAACAGCAGGGAGCAGGTGAGATGGGGAGAACCGTCACAGGAGGAGTCAACAGTCTACTATGCCATGAGTCATGCTTGTTCAACACACTGGTTACACAAACTAGAAAAAGTTTGGCCTGTTTTTTCTTTGTTTGTTTTCTTAATTATTAATAAACATCTTCACCTTTCTCTTAAAGCCTGACCACATTCCTTCCTGCCCCTCCTTCTTTCTGTATCTCATTCTTTGTATAGGCTTCTACAACAGCACGCCATCTTCATTGTACCTGATTGTTACCAGCATTCCCATAGTAAAAGATGAGGTCCTTGTGGCAGCAGCTCTATCTTTATTTATGTTGATATTCCCTGTACCCAGCTCAGTGGTGGCATACGGTTGGTACACAATCAATTCTTGTTAAATAAATGACTAAATGAATGTATGCATGCTAATAGGAAGAACTTGGCAAAAGGAAGCTATATTTAGACCTTTTGGGGATTCTTGAATCTCGCCAGTTGGGCTGGGCCCATTCTTCCTACTTGTAGCTCTTGTCACATTTCCTGAAGACCTGGGTAGCTCTTTGCATGCTTGGATTTGTTGAGGGGAATCCCAGTTATACTCATGAGGCAGCATATTGCTGAGGAGGATGGAACATTGAAGAGAACGAGCTTTCCACAGGGAAAGTAAAAGATGGGAACTGCGCCACGCCTGCCCAATTTCAACAGAACCCTCTGTTATACAGAGAACAGTGGAGAAATTGTTCATCTACATCTCATTTCTGATAGAAATATTCAGACTGTAAAGTCAGTGTCAGCTTTGATTTCCTGCCCTGGGAGGAGGCTTGGTCAAAAGGCACAAAGTAGGCCTGTGCAGTCAGAGGAATTAGATTGGGTAAAAGGAGACCCTCACACTCCATCTTTGTTCTATGGGGCAACTTCTACCCAGGGTGGTCCACCCAGCCCAGCCCAGCTCTAGTCTTGGGCTCCTCTGAGCACTCCATCCTCTTAGAACGACAACAAGATCACAGGCGGAAGAGCAAAGGTCAGACCAGGCCTGAGGGTCAAGGCCCCAGTCCTTGGCTTGTTTCCTTGAAAAGAGCAAGTGCAGAGAGGCCCTGAAGTTACGGGAATCTGAGGGGCCTAGGGCAGGCCAACAAGAGGCTCGTTCCAGGGCCTCCATTTCCAGCTGTCCCAGGTCCTCTTAAAAGGGAGACCAACTAAAATAACCTGGAAAGGGCGCTTACAGAGCAAAAGCACAGCCAGTTGGTGTCTCAAAGCTAATTTTAAGAATGTCCTTTCTCTTGAAATTTCATCACCATGACTCATCGCACTCCAGGCCAAGATTCTGAAGCTCTGAGTCAGATGGGGCCCTGGAGCTGAAACTCAATGGGAGTGTTACCTAAATAAAGCTTGAAAGCCCAGCCTGCTGGGATACATGCTTAGAAATTTGCTAATTCAGCAAAGCACATGCCTTTGCACCTCCGCTGTTCACACAGTTGCCCACACGTTTGTTCCTGGGGCTGTTGGTGAGATAAGTCTTCTCTTAGACATGAGGCCCCCTCCCTTTTTCTTGAACCTTCAGTTAGTATGTTTCTATATGTACTCTGCTAATTTAATTCCTTTGCCACATCCAGTCAGCATTGCTATAGGTGCTTTTTTGATACCTGCAGCTAGAACAGGTGTGATGATTAAAGCACAAATTTCCGAAAGGATCTAGGGTTCCCTTCTCTAAACATCGATGAAAAACAATGATATTTAAATTTGGATCTCAGAATGTCAGAGCTGGAAGGGGCATCAATTCATGTCATCCTGTCACTATATAGATAAATCCAAGACTTATGTGTCAGCCAGCTTGCCCAAAGTAGCACAGCTGGTTAGGAAGAGAATCTAAATAAGAAGCCAAGATCTGCTCACGTCTTAATCTCTTGACTTAAGAGATTGCCTCTGTTTTTATTTATTATATGTCCAGATTAATTCCTGGCCTCTACAAACCCACATTTGTGTGTTGGAGAAGGGAAGTCGTTTCAGGATGTACAGAAACAAGAGTGGAGGCGATGTTCAGGGCTGACCACCCACTCCTTGGTGTCCCTTGAGCTCCAGGCCAATGACCTGAGAAGGTGGCTTCCATAGCCATGGAGGTGGGAGGCCTGGAGATGCACCATAGGAGGAACTGGTGGGATGGGTAGGGATAGCCTGGGGGCCTGGAGATGCACTCTCTACTCAGGAATGGTGGCAGTGGCAGGTTAACCAAAGCAACAGAGACAAGGAACTTGGCCTGTGGGAGCTCTGGCGTGTTGATCAAATTGGGGCACATAGTGGATGTTGTCATTATTGCTTCACAAATGAAGAGGGACATGTAGTAAGAGAGTAAGAGGGCTTTGGCATCAGGCTATTGAAATCAGAATTTTGGGGGCTGTAACAGAGGCCCACTCACATGAGCTCAGGTGGAAAGAATTGCTGTGAGGATACAGAGACCTGACAGGAACCCAAGGATAGGCGCCATACTGTGGCCACGGGCCTAAAATCAGGACTCTGTCAGAAACTGAGGTGGCTAGTTGAAGGTTTCATTCTCTCTGGCTCTGTGCCCATGTCTCTGATCTCTTGGTGTCTATCTGTGTCTCTCTAATGTTTACACTCACTTTTTCTTGCCGTCTGTCCTCCTTTCTGTGCATCTACTCTGTCTGCCCCTCTCTGCTGCCTGTAGTTCTGTTAGGTAGATAGTGAGGGATTCCAGGTCTCCCAGGGATGAAAGTGGATATCTGCCCTGAGCTACTGTCTTACCTGGGGAAGGAGGGAACACCCTATGAGTCTCCCAATCATAACTCAGCACGCCAGCTGCAAAGGAATGCAGAGGACTCTCTAGCCCACAGGCCAAGCAGCATAGGTACCATAGAGTCCAGAAAGTGACCTAAAACAACCTGCATGCATAGTAAGGCTCAGGTCATGTGACTCCCAACTGTCCAATCAAAGTGATTCCATGGTGACATCTGAGCAACTAGGGAGGTCCCAAACCAGACACTGTAAAACAAGACGCAGATCATAGTTGGTCCCTTTTTGGCCCCTTCCTTTTGCTCTCCCTTTGCTGCGACAATGGGTCTGATCATCATCTGTGGTGTACGTATCATGCTCTGTAAACCTATATCTTGCTCTTGCCCTATAATCCTCTGTTTCTCTCCTCAATAAACCTCATTTTTGAGATTGCCTTACTTTGGTGTGTCTGGTCATTCTTTGGCCATGAGTGTAGTAAGAACCGACATTTCAGACTAAACTTGACAGTTCTCCTCACTTTAGTCTGCACATGGCCAAAATGGCCACCCCAGCATTGAGTCCACCTAATTAACCTTTGACTCGACCTCCATAGCTAATTGGCCGTGATTTTTTCCAGATTCTAAAATCATAAGAAAGGAACCAAATTGGCTCAGATCACATTTTCAAATCTGTCCACACAAGTCACAGTCTGCTGGCCTCTCCATGGATGGGCTGTCCTTGTGTCAGATGGCCAAGCCTTATTCAATTGCAGTAGCCACAAGGGACAGCCACCAGCAGGGAGTGGGAGCAGTACAGACTATGGGGAGACAGACTCCAGTTTGCCATTTGCAGGACCTGTGACTTTGGACGCGGCTCCCTACTTCTCTGAGTCTTATGTTCCTCAGCTGTAAAATGCAGGAAATAATACCTACTTCCAAGGTTTTGAGAAGGCCAGATAAATATATATCTAAATTAACCCATGCCTTGTACATGGCAAATATCCAATAAATGATTGCTCTTATTGAGTAGTATTGATATAAGGAAACCAGAGTCTGGGCATTCAGAGCACATTTTGGCCTACAGCCTTTTGAATTTCTCTCTTTTTCATCTTTCTCTATTAGGAATCCTTTTTTTTCTTTTTTCTTTTCATGTTTCTTAATTTTTCCCTTGTAGTCAGTGCTGTAACCCAATGCTCGAGGATTTCGCAACAGGATGCATTGGAAGCAATGTTTTCCATTTGTTTCTGACTTACGTCCTCTGCCCTGCTGTTGTCCATATCACTAAAGGGGTGGAGGGTGTGGTTTACTGTACTGAATAATGCTGTGATCTGTGTTTTTGAAAATTGCTCCAACAAAGGAAGGAAGTTGTCTATGATGACACTGCTGGCTTTTATAACATAAATATGAAGCTCTGTGTTATTGTTTGGCAAAAATCCCAAAATTTCTCTCAAGAAGCTCAGGCCAAGTTGAAAGCCAGCTATGGAATGCAGAGATATATTTAATAAAAAGCAAAAATTACTCCAGATGCCAGAAATTGTTATAAACAACTATTTTGCCAAACATACACAGTCTCTCTCTCTCCCTATCAGTCTCCTGTCTGTACACACTGCAAGGTCACTGCCTGGAAAGCCCAAAGTGTGAGATGTCTGTGAGATCATCAGGGAGTGTAGACTGGTCTGGGGGGAGGTGGGCTACTGAAAACTCGGGAAATTAGAGAAAAATTTACAAGTGGGGGAAGGGGTCAACAGATGGAGACCAAGTCCTACCAGAGCCAAAGTGGAGGCCGGCCTGTTCCAGACTAGAGCAGGGATGTGTGATGGAAAAACAGAGAAAGAATCTGTCATAAAAGTCTGAGTCATTCCAAAAATTTCAGTAAAAACTGTGGCATGGCCTGGGCTGGCTCCATGGGCATGTGACTTGTTTAGTCACATAGGGTCCCACACTCAGAAGAACCTCATGCTTGGTTCAATGTTCTATTTTTGCCATCTTGAAATTCTTAATAATTTTTGAACAAGAAACTCTACATTTTAATCTTGCATGGGCCCTTGAACATTTTCGTGCTGGTCCTTGCCAGGGAGAATTGAACCAAAGACTCATTTCCAGAAATTAAAGCTGAAAGAAAAAATGAGGGAAAGATAAAGGAGTGACTCCTCTTGGTTTTCAGGGCAGGGGGCAGGTACAGCCATCAAGTGATTCCAACGGAATCCAATGGAATCAGGCAGCGGTCAATGACCCGTCTTGAATGCGCAAGGACTGTGGCAACAGTGACACCCTGGTAGGGGCTGAGCCCTGAAATGTGCCTCGCTCTGGGTGATGTGCTACACGGAGCACTGGCCTTGGGAAAGCTGCCCTTGTGGCAGGTGTCAATCCTTATCGTCAGCGTGGCCACAGGGACAGGGTCATGGGCACAGCCAATCAGCAGGGAGGGAGAGCAGTAGCTGCAAAGCACAGGCAAAGGAGGTTCTGTTAATAGACAGGTAGACCTAGAGAGATTGCACTTTGCCACCTACAGGGGATGTGATTTTGGGTAAGCCTCCTGAGTTCTCTGAGCCTTGGTTTCTTCTTGTGTAAAATGAGGGAAACAATAACTATTTACAAGGTTGATGAGAAGATTAGATAAGACATGGCAAGTAAACTTCCTACCACTTTGCCTGGCACATGTAAATACTCAATCAATGGTTGCTATTATAATCTAGTATTGATTTAAGAGAACAAAGGTTAAGAAAAGTAGGTTCTAATTCCACTGACTGTGACCTTGGGCAAGCTACTTTACATCTGTGAGACCAGTTTTCTCATAAGTAACAGGGAGATGGAAACCCGATGCCTAAGATAGTGCCTTGCACATAGTAGGTGCTCACTAAATATACATTAAATGGATGAATGAAGCTATATAACTTGCCACACTGTGACAGAGGATCTGTAAGCTATTTGCAAAGCTGCAAAAAGCTTTCCAACTATAATAATTATTTTTTTGTTGACTTTAGAGAATCAGATTTATATCTTCTGGAGGGCAGGAATCAAATGTGTTTGAGATCACCTTATCATGAAAATAAAATAACTCTCTGAGCACTTGGCTGCTTGGGGATTTGGGTCACTCTTTTGTTACTGGTATCATCACATAGCTAACTAAACCTAATGTAACCAAACTGGGCTGAGAGTTTTTGCCTTGCTTCCCTACTCTCCCGCAAGCTTTTCTTTCTAGCATGAAAGGGAAATACTGTGATCACAAGCATTACCACAAATCAAAAAGTATAATTAATGGAAAAACATTCAATATGTATATGGCTACATCAGATGGATTCAGAGCATGTCATTTCTTTTCATAATAGCTCATGAAGCATGAAGAGTATTTAGGGAGGAAAAAAAAATCTCATTTGCTAGCCTCAGAGATGCCAAGAGAGGAAATGCCTTCTGTACAAATGAAAAAAAGCACATATTTTTCTTGCTCTGAGTTTATATATCCCATATGGGATAAAAGGAAACCCAAGTGTCACCACCATACCAAGTGCCTTGGATGAGAGGAATTCCAGGCTTCAAGGATAGAATAACAGCGTGGACACTCAGAGGCCAAAGGTGAGCCTTACCAGAGATTTGAGTATTTTCTTAAAGCATTACATATTCTCTGCTTTGGATGATAGCAGTGTAAGATGTTTAACAATTGCTACTGAGGGAGACCTGGCTAAATATCCACCAAAAATATGTGTACCTCCCTCCGTTGTATAGAGTTGTAGCTTCTTAAGCAGAAGCTATATCTCCTAGGCCTCTAGCTTTAGGTGTGGTGTGTAGATAAGGTATCATGATGAAATGTGAGTAGAAATGATGTGTGTATATCTTCTTTAGAGAAATATAAATACAAATCCTTTGCCCATTTTTATTTGGGTTATTTGTCTTTTTATTGTTGAGTTGTAATACTTCTTTATTAGTCCTTTAACAGATATATGATTTGCAAATATTTTTTTCCATTTTGTGTGTTGCTTCTTACTTTCTTAATAGTGTTATATGAAACACAAAGTTTTAAATAAATAAAATCAATTTTATCTGTTTTTTCTTTTGTTGCTTGTGTTTTTGGTGTCGTATCTAAGAAGCTGTTGCTTAATTCAAGGTCACGAAGATTTATACCTATGTTTTATTCTAAGAATTTCAAAGTTTTAGTTCTTACATTTTTGCCTTCATCTCCTGCCCTACTGGACTATTCTCCCATTTCCAACTATGTCAGGACCATGCAGGCTACCTGTGCATACCGACCTATCCCCATTCACTGCTGTATCCACAACTTCCAACGCAGAGTTCCACACATAGTCTTGTCCAGTGTTGCATCAAAGAATACTAGAACCAAAAGACACTTTGGAATTCATGCAGGGCAATTTTGTAATTTTCTAGTTAAAGAAACAGAAGCCTAGGCAAGGAGAGCATATTTCCCAAAGTCACACATCAAGTAACAGACAGGGAGAAATTGAGTTCCCCATACCAAGGACACAGCCCTTGTTTACTGATGTGGCTGTCAACCATTTGTCCTTTTAAACACCTCAGGGAAAATCTAAGAAAAAGAACTGGAATGCAGATAGCAGGGGACTTTAGTTGCCTATTTCAATGTTTTTGTTAACTCTTAAACACATTCCAAATTACTTCAAAGTGATCTAGAAACCCCAGAGAAGGCTGTAAGTTGAAACTGCCATGAGAGGGCTGGATCTCTCTGTTGCCGGAGGGGCACACCCTGAGCAGAGGACAGCAGTTGTAGTGTTAACGCACCTACCACTTCACGACTGAATCCATAGCATCTGGAAGCATAAGGAAGTTTCACTCCGGGGGGGAGAGTAAGAAATTTGCCCAAAGGCATGTGGGGACACCCCAGCAGGGATTAAGCTTTAGGTGCCCTCCAGCTTGACTTCATGTGACAATTCACCAAACACACTAGTCTTGCGGTGAAGACACCATTCATTCATTCATTCATTTGACACATTGGTTGGGTGACCACTCTGTGTCAGACAATGCAGCAAGCACGGGGAATTCAGATGACTAAGCAGAATATTGCTATCAGGAAAGCCATGAGGACATCTATCTACAAGAGTGTGATGAGAGGCAGAATCAGGATGCAAGGTGCACATGGGATCCCAGAAGAGGGAGTCATTCTGGTGCAGTCTGCACATATCACCTGGTTTGAATTCTTTCTCTCCAGCTTTCTAGCTCTGAGATCTTCAACAAATTACTTAGCAGTTCTTGGTCTCACCTCAGCTTGGCTTTAAAATGGGAGGGGAGTGGAATAACAGTGTCTATTACATAGAGTTGATATGAAGATTAAATCAAATAACACTCGTAAAGGAGTTAGAACCATAGTGACTCGTTAGTGCACATTAAAGGGCTTGTTCATTACGAAAGGCCAAAGGCTTCTGGTGTTAATCCTATCTCTACCATAGCATGCTACCCAGCAAAGAAATTACCAGAAGAGCACTTTGGATTCTTAGAGCCTCCAACAGAGGAGCAAGTGTAAGGCACCTTTGTGAGTCTCTCTTAGAAGGAGTATTAGTTTGCTAAGGCTCCTGTAACAAAGTGCCACAGACTGGGTGGCTTCAACAATAGAAATTAATTTGCTATCTCATAGTTCCAGAGGCTAGAAGTCCAAAATCAAGATGTCGGCAGGGTTGGTTCCTTCTGAGGGTTGTGAGAGAATGACCTATTCCAGGCCGCTCTTCTGGGCTTGTAGCTGGCCATCTTCTCTCTATGTCTCTTCACATTGTCTTCCCTCTATGTGTGTTTCTGTTTCTAAATTTTTACTTTTTATAATAGGGTCATTTATTATCATGTTGGATTAGGGCCTATCTAATGACCTCAGTTTAACTTGATTACCTCTGTCAAGACCCAATCTCCAAATAAGCTCACATTTGAAGGTACTGGATGTTAGAACTTTAAGATAATCAATTTTGGGAGAATACAGTTCAACTCACAGTAGAAGGGAAGATAAAATTTGAATCTCCAAAAAATAACTGCTTAAATATACACATCTGGCAGATTGTGTTATTGTTCACTAATATCTGCTTCTCTTCTCTTGGATGATTCTCTGCCTCCTTGAAGTTAGTTTTAGCCATATAATTTGTTTTGGTCAGTAAAATGCAAGCAGAAGTGACATTGTGTCATTTCAGGGCAGAAACTTATGAGCCAGCTTGTGCTTTGTCATGCCACTACTATTGGTCACGTTTCAAGTGATTGCTGCTCTGGATCCCAGAATGAGGACAGCTATTATGAGTAGGTCCCATGTGTGAGTGAGAAATAAATCTTTATTTGTATAAGCTACTAAGATTTGGGCGTTCTTTGTTACCTTAGCATAACCTAGACAAGGGGTAGATGAACTCTGGCCTCTGGGCCAAATCCTGCTTGCCACTATTTTTATAAATAAAGTTTTATTAAAAAATAACCATACTCATCCACTTGCCTATTGTCTATGGTTGATTTCAAACTACAGTAGTGCCCCCTCCTCTGCTGGGGATATGTTCCAAGACCTCCAGTGGATGCCTGAAACTGTGGATAGTACTTTGCTATATACACTATGAATTTTCCTATACTGTACATACATATCTATGATAAAGTTGAATTTATAAATTAGGCACATTAAGAGATTAGCAACAATAACTAATAATAAAATAAAACAATTATAATAGTATAGTTTAATAAAAGTTATTTTTTTCTTTCCTAATTAAGTCAAGAACTTTCACTTTTTCACTTAAAGAAAACACTTCACAGCTTCTCTTAGGTATATCCAAATTGTCAGCATCACTACTCTTGCCCTTTAGGGCCATTATTAAGTAAAATAAGGGTTACTTGAACACAGGCACTGTGACATTGTGATAGTCCGTCTGATGGCTGTCATCAGCTATCCAACCAAGACGGCTACTAAGTGACTAACAGGTGGGCAGCAGCTACAGCATGGATAGCTGGACAAAGGGGTGATTCATGTCTCAGTGGGACACAGCAAGATGGCTCAAACTTTCATCATGCCACTCAGAACAGTGAGCAATTTAAAATTTGCAAATTGTTTATTTCTGTTTTTCCTTTTAATATTTTCAGACTACAGTTGACCATGGGTAACTGAAACCAGGGAAAACAAAACTACAGATAAGGGGGGACTATGTGTAATGGCAGAGTTGAGTAGCTGTGACAGAAACCATATCATCTGCAAATTCTAAAATATTAACTCTCTGGGGCTTTACAGAAAAATTTTGCCAGTTCATGACCTGGACAATCCTTATTGATATAAATATATTTAAAGCTTCAATTTTTCTCTTCAGTTTTGTTTTGGCAACATTCCACAAATGTTGATATGTAGTATAATAATTATCAATAATTTATGAACAGTTTGTAATTTATTTTTAGTTCTATTTTTAGTCTGAGTTATTTAGAAGAGTAGAATTTGTTTTTTTTCTTTTTTGGTAAGGTGCTATCCTTTTTTTTGCTAATAGATGCTATCATATTGTGGTCATAGAATGTTGTATGTATGATTCTATTTTGGAAATTTATTAATTTTTTTGTGGCCAAATACATAGATTATGTTTGTAAATGATCCACATATATTTGAAATAAATGTATATTTTCCTATATTAGATGATAAGTTCTTTCTCTGTCTCTAACTCTCTCTCCTTCTTTCTCTTTATATACGTGCTCAAGATTGTTAATGGTGTTATTCAGATCCTTTCCTTACTTTTTTTGGCTTTTTGACTCACCCATTTCTAAGACAATATGTTAACTTCTTCCTTTATGATTGTCAAGTTGTCAACGTTAACCTATGTCCATCATTTTTCTTCATATATTATTAAGCTATAGTCTTATGTACATAAAAGTTAATGCCTCTTACACCTTCTTGGTGAGTTATACATTTGATGAGTTTGAAATGTCTGTTTTTGGTTCTCTTTGGTGAGTTTTTTGTTTGAAATGTGCTTTTCTGATATTAATACTTCTATACCTGCTTTAATTTGGATAGCATTTGTCTGCTAAGTCTCTTAACATTTCTAGCTTTTGAATTTCTCTGATTATTATTTGATTTAAGAATGTCTTTGCATCTTTTTAAAACCAAGCAGTCTTTGCCTTTTACTAGAAAGAGTTAATACATTCACATTTATTGTCAATACAAATATATTAGATTTATTTTTTATATTTTTGTTTGTTTTCTATTTAAATTGCTTTTTGTTTTCAGTTTCCCTTTTCTGCTTTTAGTTAGATTTGTAAATTTTCTTCATTTTTCTTTTCTTCTTTCTTTTTTCTATGTTTGGATTAGATCAGACTTCAGCTCTATTCGTCTTGGTTACACAAATTTAATGGTACAACCCTTCTGTGGTACTTAAGTCTCCATAAATATAAGATCTGTTAGGAAACGGGATTTCCAGCTAATAAGGCAGGTGGATACTCAGAGAATACACTGTAAAAATAAAAGAGAGGTGATCATGTTTGTGCACCAAGTTTATGGAAAGTTTTTATTCCATATAAAATAGAGATAATAATCCAATATGTTCTCCCTGTATTACAGGAGGGTACGGAGATAAAAAACGAAATAAAAGCCACCTCTATCCTGTTGGTGTTTATGGTAAGCTAGTTATAGTTCTATTTAAGCAAATTATTTAAACTAATTCTGAAAGTTTTAGCTTTACTTATGAATTAAAATTGATTGGACAAATTTCCAGGCACAAGGAAACTCATAAGCCTATCTCTAGGTCAATATTGATTTTTTCCCAATTTGCAATGTCTCCTTTCTCCAGTGAAGCCCTCTGAGCAGATAAAAAGTTACAAGGCAAGATGAAAGATAAAGTGTCACTGCCTCCCTCAAGGGCTCTAAGTAACTTTCCTAACCTAAACTCCAAGAGAAATCTGTGTCATTTCTTATAAATCAAAAAAGGGAATCATATCTGTTTAACAGCAGCTTTAGATTTTGTTTACATAGCTCAGAATGCTGTTTACATGTCCTGGCTTTTTACTTCTTTTCTTCTCTACTCACATCCAATTCATTCTCCTCTCCTAATATTTCATCTCGCACTTCATCGACTAATTTATTTGTTCATTTATGTGGTCAAAATTCATCAACAGCCCATAAAAATGGCAGGTACTGATGATACAAAGATGGACAACAGAGGTCCTTTTTCCCTTGTTACAGCTCAGAATATGATACCCCAACATACGGCACTTTGGCATGCTGAGTATTTTGAACTAAAGGAGACTGAAAGACCTCAGAAGCAAAGTCTCTCTGAATTTCCCTGCCCTCCTGTCTCTCACTCCTCTTTCCCTCCCCAAAGCAAGTCATAGAATCAGAAACCACAATTCCTTTTCCTGGGTGGGTCAAAGAAACTAGAACTCCTCTCCTCCAAAGCAAGCTATAAACTTAGAAAGATCACGCCCTTCCTTCTTTCTTGAAGACCTTCACTCTAGAAAGGTCCTGCTCAGTACCACAGAGGAAGTAATGCTACGCAGAAAGGCCTAGAAGAATCTGAACAGACGGGCCTTACTGGGGTCCCGCCCCCCAGCCCAAGGTCTATTTCCATTAGATCATACCCTTTTGTCCAATCACATTTCTACACAGCTGTTCATTCTTTACCAAACTTAAGCATAAAAATAGATAGTTTTCCCTGGGTCTTTGAGTCTTCATTTTTGAAGGCTCTCATGTCATGTAAAATTTTGATTAAATAAATTCGTTACGCTTTTCTCTTGTCTACCTGTCTCTTGCTATCAGAGTGTTGGCTGTGACTCTTATGATGGGCGAGGAAGCTTCAGAACCCATTCCTGCCCCTGTACCCAAGGTACAGGACCTGGTTCTTAAAGGATGAATAGTAGGAATTTTATGTAAATGGAGGGAATTCTAGGAAGAGTGAAAGGTATGTACAGAATTCTTTTCTACCTCCATGGTTCTTCTCTAATATGTCTGGGATGACTTTGGGGTACTAGGTGATGACAAAGAGAGCTCAGGAAAGTCCCTGTACTGAGGCAATTACAGGAAAGTCATCCTTCAGCTGATCCTTCAGTGTGAGAAAGAGCCCTCCTGCTTGGGGTTCCTCACCTTTGAGGGCACTGGTGCATGGTCCCTGAAATCAGTGTCAGAAGCACCAAAAAGCGTAAATACGCACGAGGAAGGTTTGGAGTTAAATCATTCACTCCTGCATCATCTGGAGATTGAATTACCAACGTTGATTTTCTATGTAGAAAAATTCTGCCTTGGATCTGGGACAGATCCAAGTTCCATAAAGGCTGATGATTATAAAACTGTGGGGGGAGGGAATTGTTAAGAAAATGAATACAAAGTTACAAATTGAAAAATAGATTCAGGGCCTTGGAAGGAGCCAATATAAGTGACGGGTTCTGAAGCTTCCATTTTATTACCTTCCCAGTAAATCTATTTCTGACCAGAGCTTCATCTATGGGACAGAGGGAAACATTTGGGTTCTTCATGTGTATCTGGGCTGTGAAGACACCGTTTTTTTTTTTTGTTTGTTTGTTTTGTTTTTTTAGCCTATTTCATAGGATGCAGCCCATCTAGGTATCTTTATGACACATTATTTTGTATTAATTTTATTCAACCTTATTTGATACCAAAGTTTTTGGAACCCGGGATCCATGCAAGTGATCAAGCAGAGCGTGTTTCTTGTGTTTTAAGAGTTGCAGGGACCTTGGGATGCAAGTCTCTTCTTTGGCATGGTTGTGAGTCCTCAGAAGAATAAGCATTGTCCTTACTTTTGGGGCCTGTGAGGGCTGTGAACCTCTAGAAACCTCCAGAGCCACCAGGGAATTCTCTGAGATCCTTCTTCTGTGCAGGAGGAGTAAGCTGCCTTGCTCCGGGTGTCAGGCATGTCCCCACATGTGTTAATCAACTCGCGTTCTGGATTAAAGGCAGTGACTCACCTTGAAGACCGACCGTGCTGTTGGTGCTTCTAGAAGTTTAAATGACCAACTTGGCATCCAACAAATTGATATATAAGAAGCATGATTCTCTCTTTCACCAAAGAAAACAGGACTAATCCTTATTAAGAAGGAGAAGACCTGCAAAGACTGGCAGGGAAGGAATGTTTGGGGGTAAATAGTGATTTACTGATTTGCTTAGTATCTTCCCTTCTATTTGCTTTCCTTCATTGTCTAGGAGTTTTAGTTGGCATTGTACATGCCTAATCATTTTGTTGTGCATCAGTCAAAGACATTACAATTTCCAGGAGCTGATGGAGCTAGGGCCACACAGAAGCCTAAGAAAGGGAGGGGTTCCTGCCTTATAGGGAGTGTACAACAGAGAATCTGACCCTGAGAGGTGCTTAATAAACATCTATTGAAACAATAGGACGAGATTAAATCAAATGAGTTCATAGCTTGGGGCAGAGTAAAAAATGTAGTTATCCTACAATGTAGTACCTTTTTTTTTTCCTTAGAGAAGCACAGTTATATAGAGATTAAGGGCTCTGGATTAATGGCATGAAATCCAAGTTCAAATCCTAGTTTTATCATTAATAACCAGTGTGACCTTGAGCTTAATATCTATGTGCCTATTTCCTCATCTGTCCCATGAGAGAAATAAAGGATAGTATTAAATACTTACCTCAAAGTGTTGTTGTAAAGTTATAAGAGATAACATATATAAAGCCCGTAGTAAGAAACCTGATACATGAATTCAATATTAAGAGCATTTTGAGTTGCAAAGGATTTACAAGGGCAAAGGGAACACAAAGAAATGGGAGAGAAGAAAGTTTTGTGTATGGGTGGCTGGGGCCCAGGATGTGGTTTACAGTGAATGTGAGGATGGATGGATGGATGGAGGCAGGGTAATGGCAATGCAGGAGAGGGGTTAACCCAGGATGTGTTGTTGTTTCTGGCCCTGGCAGAAGTTGTTTCATGTAATACTAGCTTTCACATCATCCAGAGGATGGACAAGGTGTGACAAAGCCCTGGTGTGAGAACTCTCTTCCACGTCTGCATAACCCACCATGTGTGACTATGGCACAGGCACGTATGAACAGACCAGGAGGTTGGGATTTGCAAAGGGAGAGTCAGGCAGAGAAGCAGGGGTGTCAGGGAAGGCATTGGCAGTGGTGGAAACATTCTGGTGCCTTGGAGCGGGGGACATTAGCAAGGAGACTGAGGCAGTGTGATGAGTTTGGACTTATTTCTGAGTACTGGTGAGACATAGGGACTCCACCAAATAACTGAGAGGATCTCTGGGAAGAGTTGAGATCCTGCAGATGGGGCTGTGAGCTTGCAAAATTTGAGTATTAATGAGAACTTATTCCTTCCTTCAGGTTGGTGGCACTGGGGACATTTGCTTAAAACTCAAAGTTTTAAGCATTCACAATGTGATTTCTTCCTTTAGTGGCTCTGCTGTAAATTTAAATCATCTTGTTCCCCTCTTTCAGTGATACTTCCAGAAAGAAGAAAACTAATATCTGAGTGCCTTACAAGATATTGTGTTAAGTCACATACTGTTAGCTTTCAGTTTATCCTACAAGGTGTGTCTTTTTTTTTTTCTCACAAATAAACAAAAAATTAGGGATCAAATGGGTCAAATGACTTACCCAAGGCTACAGCTATTTATTTGCAACCTACAGTGAATGATACTCAATGTGTGACAAGCTCCTGTTGGGGCTTAGAACACGATACCCCAAAGTATGGTGCTTTTGTCTTGAGGGTACTTTGAAAGGACCTTAGAAGCAAAAAGTTCTCTCTGACCTTCTCCTGCCCTGCTATCTTCTTCCCTCATTTCTCCCCCAAAGCAAGCCATAAAACCTAGAAATGTCGCTCTCTGACCTCCCTTCTCCCCTGTAGACCCTCATGGGACAGACATGCCCCATACCCAGAGAAACGAAGGCTACGCAGAGAGGCCAAGAAGAATCTGAACAAACAGGCCTTGCTGGATTCCCCCTCCATTTATTACAATTAGCTCATACTCTTTTTTTTTTTTTATTTCAGCATAATACGGGGGTAAAGATGTTTAGGTTACGTGTGTTGCCCTTGTCCCCCCCTTCCCCCCTCAGTCCAAGTTTCAAATATGTCCATCCTATTGCGTGGTGCACATTGCACTCTTTGTGTACACATATACCCGTCCCCTCCTCCCTCCTCCCCCCTCCCCCCTGCCCAACATCCAATAGATGTTATTCTTATATGTGCACTTATGTGTTGATCAGTTAATACCAATTTGATGGTGAGTACATGTGGTGCTT
>CAUYSK010066906.1:0-21773 GCA_963575035.1 Avahi laniger
TGTGTGTGTGTCCAGGTGCGTGTGTGAGATGCAGATGTCTGGACACGTGTAGCTGGTAAAGCCCTGTCGGTGTCTGAGTTGCTGAACTTCTGGGTTAAGATGGAGTTCAGTCTTCTCTTTATTACTTGTTTTCCCCACAAATGGAAGAATTACTTTTGTCCTAGGAGAGGGTAGACTTACGACAAGAAAGGTGTCATATACAGAAACACAAGCCCGCAGACTCCTCTTCTAGCGACCTCTGAGAATGCCCAGGCTGAGCGCAGGCTCGGGGGACAGGCTGGCCTGGCAGCTGGTGGGGCACCGCTGGGGGCTGGGATCGGGCTTCCCAAGCCGGGTCCTCCCCAGACGAGTGGAATTCCTGCCCCGGGCAGCCGCCCAGCCCCAAGCCCGGCAGCCTAGACAGTGCTGGCTGCCAAAGCACACACCTTCCTGCCCAGCGGCTCCCCGAGCCCAGGCGGCTCCCTGCTGGGTGCTAGCAGAAGGCGGCAGGGGTGGCAGCTGCAGGTCCTGACCCCGACAGGGCTTTCCCACCACGCCAGGAGGACAGGAAAGACTGGCTCAGGGTAGCCCCATTTCTGCCTCCAGTACGCTGGGCGTCCTGAGGCAAATCTCTAGCCTTCTCTGGGCTTTGAACACTCCACGGGAGAAACTGAACTTAGAGCTTTTCTGACGGTGGCAGGCTGGGCTCCGCTGCAGCTCAGGGAGGCCGACACAAATAGCCTTGGCACTCAGGAACCCAGGAGTGTGAGCAGTTGTGCAGCTGTCTCCAAACCACTTTACGTGGATGACCTCATTAATCTTCAGAACAACCCTGTTCTTATCACCAAACCCATTTTTATATACACGAAGAAATGGAGACACACAGAAGTGAGTCATTTGCCCGGGGTCACCCGTCCCGTGGGTGGCAGAAGTGGGATGTGTACCCCGACGCTGCCTCTCCGCAGAGACAGACATCGGGGAAGGCCCCACAGCCCAGCCACACGGACAAAACCGCCATCTCCAACCCGACATGTCCTCACATCCAGGGTAGCAAACACACAGCAACGCCCCTGGCCGCTCCGCCTGGGGGGACCCTCTCTGCTGTCCCCGTTGAAGAAGGCTGTTCCCAGTGTCACGTTGGTGGGTTAAGGGGTGGGGGCAGGAAATAATTAGGGTGGCCCAAATGAATGCCCTGGGCATCTTCTCACCTTAGGCTAAGACATCTCAGTTGGCGGTGGGCGGGGGGAGGGGCGGAGTTCTACCCCACTGGATTCAGCGACTGCCGCATCCTCACCCCTACTGGAATTCTCTCTGAACCTGGGCAGGGAAGAAGCCATTCTTCCAGAGAGTAGCAGGATTTGAGGCAGCGTAGCTTGGCTCTGGATCCAGACAGCCTGGGTGCAGGGCCTAGCTCCATGGCTTGCTAGCCGTGTGACTGCCGGCAAGTTACTTAAGCTTTCTGGGCCTCAGTTTCCTCATCTGTAAAGTGGGGCTACCTCATGGCATGGTTGTGGGAATTAAATGAATTAGTACCTCTTAAGACACTTGACACAGTGCCTGGCACAGAGCAGGAAGTCAATTAAGCAGTCAACAAATAAATAATAATAGCTGATATTAATAACAGCCAACATTTATGTAGCACATACTAGATGCCAGGCACTAAATGCTTTATGTACGTGATCTCGTGTAAGCCTCATCCCCGCTGTATGGGTTGGGTAGCATGATCCCCATTCTACAGATGAGGAAGTAGGAACTCAGAGAGGTTAAGTAACTTGCCCAAGTTCATACAGCTAGTTCCAGGAGAAACTGGTTCCAAGGCCAGGTCTCTCTGACTCTTACCCAGGAATTTTCTCACCCTGTGAAGTTGTTTTTGAGAAGAAACTACGGGTCAGGAGCCTGGTGCTTGAGAGAGGGGACTGCAAAAGCTGGAAGGCCCTTGCTTAGGGATCACGTAAGTCACCTTCCCATTTGCCAGTTGAGGGAAGGTTCAGAGAGGTTCAGTGACTTGTCCTAGGTCACACAGGAATTGGTGGACTCAGGATTGCAACTCAGCTCTATGTTCCTCCAAATCCAAGCAGGAGGAAGAGGGAGGGAACCGATGAGAGGGGGGCACGTGTGCGAAACAGAAGTGAGGATCCAGGCTGTGCGAAACGCTTCACAACGAGTGCCCCAGCTTCTTCCAAACATAAACTGTAAGGAAACAAAAGGGACGGGAGAGTCATCAGTGGACATTTAAAAGCCATACATTCGGGTGATAAAACTATAAGGAAACACAAGGAAATACTATAAAACTCAGGCTGTGATTTGGGTGGTACATTAGGGCCTTCTATTTCTTGGTCTGGCTGGTGATTACAGGTGGCTCACCTCATAACAACCTGGTAGGTTCCAGGCTAGTTTTATGTGACTTTCTATATTCGCATTTTATTTTAAAATAAAAAGACCTTTTAAAAAATAATACAGGCCAGGCGCAGTGGCTCACACCTGTAATGCCAGCACTCCGGGAGGCCAAAGTGGGAGGATTGGTGGAGGCCAGGAGAGCAGCCTGAGCAAGAGCCAGATCCCGTCTCTACGAAAAATAGAAAAATTAGCCAGGTGTGGTGGCACATGCCTGTAGTCCCAGCTCAGGACTAGAAGATCACTTGAGCCCAGGAGTTTGAGGCTGTAGTGAGCTATGATGACGCCACTACATTCCAGCCTTGGCCACAGAGCAAGACCCTGTCTCAAAAAAAAAAAAAAAATCCATAGTAATTTATCCAGTGACACTTTCCATCCGTTACTGCCTTAACCACGTACGAAGACTTTAATCTTCCTTTAGCGGTTGAGGACACTGAAGTCCAGAGGGAGGCAAGTTGCCCAAAGTCACACAGCAACTGATTCTGGGAGCCGGGACTTGCCCCCCACAGCTGATGTGTCTCCACAGCACAGTGGTGGCTGGGCTGCTGGTGGCAGTCCCTGACCCAGCAAGGGGGCTTGCAAAGGCCTCACGACAAATTCAGAGAAGCCAACGCTGCAGAAAATGAATCGCACCCAGAACCAGCTACCAGCCCCAGGCTCTGTCTCCTGCTCTCCTTGCACCCAGACAGCAGTGCCACCTCTTCTGCAGGTCACCTAGAGGGAGACGGATGGTCTCGGGGGCAAGGAGCAGAGCTGCGGAATCGGATAGCTCTGAGGGACCCGGGATGAGCGCTGAGCCTCAGTCTGCTGATCCATAAAATGGGAACAGCAAATAGATGCTACTTTTTTTGGCTATTATGAGAAATTCAGTGAGATACAGAAAGTTTTTTAGCATATAGTTTATTTAGCAAAACATAAGGCAAAATTTGTTCCATATTAGCTATTAACCTCCCCCAAAAGAAACACTGTGTCATTCTAAGACACTCAAGAACAGGCAAAACTAACTTAGGGTAATGAAGGCCAGAACAGTGGCCATTCTGGGGGATACTGACTCAGAGAGGGCAGGAGGGAGCTCCTACTGGGGTGCTGTGTGTTTCATAGTTTCACCTGGGCAACACTTAAGACTTGGGCACTTATAATAAGTTATACCACGATAAAAAATTTTAGAGTTAAAAAAGAGTTAAAAAATCTTTGTTTAATTTAAAAGAGTTCTTTCAACACAGTATAAAATTAAAATCCTATGCAAGGAAAAACACACACCACCAGAAATATCCCTTTCTTGTCCTCCCAAGACACACTTTCTACCCAATACACATAAATACCCTCCCCAATACAGCCACTAACCGCCCGCCCCCCAACACTGTACACACATAGCCAAGGACTCCGACACCAACACAAATAGAAGTCACCGTTAGGCTGGGCGTGGTGGCTCATGCCTGTATTCCTAGAGCTCTGGGAGGCCGAGGCAGGAGGATCGTTTGAGGTCAGGAGTTCCAGACCAGCCTCGGCAAGAGCGAGACCCCTGTCTCTACTAAAAATAGAAAGAAATTAGCTGGACAACTGAAAATAGAAAAGATAAGCTGGGCATGGTGGCGCATGCCTGTAGTCCCAGCTACCCGGGAGGCTGAGGCAAAAGGATCGCTTGAGCCCAGGAGTTTGAGGTTGCTGTGAGCTAAGATGACCCCATGGAACTCTAGGCCGGGCAAGAGAGTAAGACTCTGTCTGAAAAAACAAAACAAAACAGAAGTCACCGTTTAATGGAGCAGACACACCTACCCTCCCCCTCACAGCACACTCATCTTTAAATATAGATGCTTTTCCACTCTGCGTGTGTGGAAACACACCCTACCTACAAACACACGGGGACACACACACACCACACCCATGGACCTAACTGAATGGATGGGCAGATTCTCCAGCCAAACAGATGTGGGTGGGGGTCTTGGCCCCACCGCTTCCTCACCGTCACAGCTGCAACTCACGAGCCTCAGTCCCCTATCTGTAAAATGGGCCCAATAAGGTCTCCTCTCATGAAACAAAAAGGAAGAACATAAACAAATAAGCTCTTTGAGGGAAGGAGCTATGTCTAATTTGTCTCTGTATCCTCAGTGACTCACATCACATCTTTATTAGTGAACTTATGTGTGTCATCAGTTCACTCCAGAGTCATCTATAGATTCAATATAATCTCAATCAAAATTCCAACACGGCCGGGCACGGTGGCTCACGTCTGTAATCCTAGCACTCTGGGAGGCCGAGGCAGGCGGATTGTTTGAGCTCAGGAGTTCGAAACCAGCCTGAGCAAGAGCGAGACCCCGTCTCTACTAAATTAGAAAGAAATTAATTGGACAACTAAAAATATATATAAAAAATTAGCCGGGCATGGTGGCGCGTGCCTGTAATCCCAGCTACTCGGGAGGCTGAGGCAGGAGGATAGCCTGAGTCCAGGAGTTTGAGGTTGCTGTGAGCTAAGCTGATGCCACAGCACTCTAGCCCGGGCAACAGAGTGAGACTCTGTCTCAAAAAAAAAAAAAAAAAAAAAAATTCCAACACGGTTTCTGAAGGAAGTTGGAAAGCTGATGCTAAACTTCTTGTAGAAGAGCTACGGCCCAAGAATTTTCAACATTTCCTTAGTCATGTCAGTAATAGGTGAGCACTAAGCAGAAAACAGAAAAGTGGAGGTCAGCTGAGCGAAAGTGACGGCTGGACACGACGGGGAGCAGGGACACACGAGACGAGGCCAGACAAGGCCAGGGAGCCCCACGTGTGGACTCCGAGGCCGGAGGGCGCTGGGCTCATTTGAAGAACTGCAGAAGGTCAGCTTAGGGAGGAGCCAGGGGGTAAAGAGAGTGTAAGCGGTGAATGGAAGCCTGGCGTGGTGGCTCGGGCCTGTCATCCAGGTACTCACTTGGGAGGCCGAGGCGGGAGGATGGCTTGAGCCCAGGCATTCAAGACCAGCGGGCAACATAGCGCGATTCTTCTAAGAGAACGGAGAGGAGGATGGAGAGATGGGCACGAAGTAAAGAGAAGCCGGTTCTTGCAGGGCCGGAGGCCTCGACTGCTTTGCCCCGTGCCCAGTCCTGGCGTCCTGTTGGGGGATGGAGGTGGGGGTGGGAGGGAGGTGGGGAGAATGGATCAGAGCTTAGTCCTCCAGGGAAAGGGGCCACCTGCCCCAGCCCAACTTCCTAGGAGCTGATTTCTCACAGACCCCCCCCAGAACCCTGAAACCAGGGGGAGTGCCCCCAGGTGTCCCTGCCTATCCTTCCCCGCCACTAAGGATGCTGAGCAGGGTGTTCTCCCGGACCGAGCCAGGGAGCTCCTCATCCATCTGAGCATTAGACAGGACTAGTCCCCTCTAAAAACTGGGGGGGGGCCGGAAGGTGGGCCAGCACCGCTTCAGAGGCAGAGCCTCCTCGCACCCCGGCGTGCCAGAGGGGTGGGGTTGGCAGAGGGGAGGGCGAGGGCTGGCCCGGCGCCGTTAACCACGAGGGGGCGCCCGGCAGTCCCGGAGAGAAGCCCGCGTCCTCCCAGTACTGGGAAATCCTCGCCCAGGTCCAACCCAGACAGCTGCACCCACAGGTGTAGCCGCTGAATTTGCTGCGTCGCCGGCCCGCGCAGCTGGGAAGCCTCCCAGCCGGCAGGCGGGCTCCCCACATCCCTGAGCGGGGTGGGAGCGCAGGCCCCGCGGCCACCTCTGGGCGGGACCCTAAGAATTCAGCAGCGCGGGTGCGTGAGAACTGAGCCAGCCTTCCCATCTGTTAAACGGGGATGGTGACACCTTGCCTGGCCTATCTATCTCACAACCTATTATAAGCAGTCAGAGACGAGCATCTTTATTTTAGAGATGACCATTTATTGTGTACCTACTGTATACCAGACACAAATGAAATAAGACTTCCCATACTTATCCAGCCAACGAGATCAGAGTGGCACCTCCAGACCCAGGGGGCAGTGAGCTGTAGTGGTCAAGTGCTTTGCCCTATGGGGCACGCTGACCTTAGCTGGAATTCGGGCTCTACAGGATTGCTAGCTGTGTGACCTTAGGTAAGTTTCTTAGTCTCTCTGTGCCTCAGTGTTTCCATCTGTAGAATGGAGTAATAACAGTATGTACACACCTACCCCATGGGGTTGCTGTGAGAAGGGAGAGTCAAAAACACTTAAGCACTTAGCACAGTGCCTGGCACTTAGTTAAGGCTCAGTAAAATAAGGGGCTTTTCCTAAAACCCAGGCATTTTATTCCCAGTCTGGTGCTCCTTGTTTTTTTTTTTTATTGTGAAATATAATAAACATACAAGATTTTAAAAATATAAATGTACAGCTTAATGAATATTTTTAGAGCAAACACCTATGGTCTACCCCCCAGGTAATGAACTAGAACATTGTCTTCACCGCCGAAACCCCTGGATCCCAGTGCCCTCCCTCCACCCTGTGGGTAACTGCCATCCCGACACTGGGACACTGGGATACTCGGTGATTTTCTTTCTAGTTTTGCCAGTGCTTTCAGGCAACAAAAGCTCCCCCTCCTCCCAGGCCTTGGCCCTGTGACTTTCTAAGATAGGAGAGACCTGGGTCTGCAGTAACAGTGGCCAGAGAAAGAAGCACGAGGGGCTTCGAGGCTGCTGGGGTGTGTAAGGTCCCAGGAACCCCTCCTGCCACCTGCCCTGCAGGCTGCAGATGAGCAAAGCCAGATCCCTGCCGTTCAGCTCCAGCCCTGCTGACCCTGTGCTCAAACAGCCGGTGGAGGGTAGCCTGGGGTTGTGTGTGATTCAGGGCACAGCCAGTGGGTGCAAGCCCCTCCCAGTTAGACAGCCAGGCAGCCTGGCCTCTGGCAGACGCCAGCTTTGCTCAGCTGCCTCACCCCAGGGAGTGACTAGTCGTCCCCTAGGGCCAGAAGGAGAGGCAGCCAGAGGTTAATAATGGGGAGGCATTGCAGGGGAGAGCTCAGGAGGAAGGAATTGGTTCTGGGGCTGAATCCTCCTGCTCCCTGGCCAGTAGCTGTGGACAAAGAGGGCTGCCTGCTGGGAGAGTTGCTGGGCTGCCTACCCCCCAGCCCAGCCTGCAGTGAATTGCTTCATGCACACCAGCCAACAAAAGGCACCTGCTGGTTGCTCTTCCTGGAATGACCACTTCCCACTGTTGCTCTGGCCAGTCCCCAGCCAATCTTTCAGATCTCTGCTTAGACAGAAATCATCTCTTCCAAGAACTCTTTGCTGACCCTTCCCTGGCCCTACGGGGGCCTCTCCCCTGTGGCCCCAAGCGTGCTTTGCTTAACCCATTATCACGTTATTGCAACATCTTTCGGACTTTTGTGGACCAGAAAACCCCTTTCACACAGATGTATAATCTTACCAACTCCTTAAGATTAAAACCATAATAATTTTACAATTGTTATTTTCTATCGTTTCTCTTCTGTTTATAAAAAAGCAATTTCAATTCAAAAATAATTTCCTTTAGAGCTGTGTGTTAATAATGGTTCTTTAATTTATTCAACAACAACAAAACATTTTTTTTTTTTTTTGAGACAGAGTCTAGCTCTGTTGCCCTGGCTAGAGTGCCATGGTGTCAGCCCAGCTCACAGCAACCTCAAACTCCTGGACTCAAGCGATCCTCCTGCCTCAGCCTCCCAAGTAGCTGGGACTATCGGCACGTGCCAACATGCCTGGCTAATTTTTTTTTAATATATATATTTTTTTAGTTGTCCAGCTAATTTCTTTCTATTTTTTTAGTAGAGACGAGGTCTCACTCTTGCTCAGGCTGGTCTTGAACTCCTGACTTTGAGTGATCCACCCGCCTCAGCCTTCCAGAGTGCTAGGATTACAGGCGTGAGCCACCGCGCCCGGCCCAACAAAACGTTTTTGTGAATACTTCATAGGTGCCAGAAGCAGTTCTAGACACCTGGGATGCATCAGTGAGCAACACAGACAATGTCCCGTACCCTCTGTAGCTGATGTTCTAGGAAAGACAGAAAATAAGCAAATGCCAGGCTAGGCAACATAGCAAGATCCCATCTCTAAAAAAAAATTTAAAAATTAGCTGGGCATGGCGGCACGTGCCTGTAGTCCCAGCTACTAAGGACGCTGAGGCAGAAGAATCTCTTGAGCCCAGGAGTTTGAGGTTGCAGTGAGCTATGATGACACCACTGCATTCTAGCCCTGGCAACAGATAGACACTGTGTCTCAAAAAAACAAAATAAAAAAACTAAATCTCTAAAAATTCATCTTATAAGGCTTAAATTTTAAAAATCAGATTATCATAATTTTAACCTTTGCTCAAAATTTTATATTTTATATTTCTTAGAGTCAGATTTTACAGAAGCAAGTAACTTCATGTTTACTGCGGAAATGAACTATAACCAAAAATATGTCTGCCTCAAAAAAGTCGCATTTTCTTTTTGAATGCTAAATGTAATTTCATAAGCAAACCCCATATATATGTCGTTTTTTCCCCAAGAGTTTGGAGATTATAGAAATCATCTTGAAATATGAGTCTCTTTTATGCAAATAAATACTTTTTGAATTTTTTCAAAGTCACTTTTACTTGTCTTTTCATTTTGATGGCGGTTGCTTGCTATGTTGCTCAGGCTGGTCTTGAACTCCCGGCCCGAAGCGATGCTCCCACCTCAGCCTGTGAAAGTGCTAGGATTGCAGGAGTGAGCCACCATGCCTGGTGCAGAGATTTAGTTTAAAGTGCTGCTGAGTATTTCGTTAAACTTTTCTTTTTATGCATATCTGCAACTGACTCTTCTTTAATGAAGGTGGCTCACCAATATTTCAAACCAAACTTTTTACTTCCATGTGGCATATGGTGATATTCTGATTCTATCATTCCATCTTCATTTATTGGGACATTTCTATAAAAAGAAACTCACCTACTCTTTGGTTACTCAGTGGTTCAGTTCACACAGAAAAGGCAGGAAAATGCTTGATTCTTTCCTTTTATTTATTATTAATAGTTTTCAAAATAATGAGTTGGTTCCTCCAAAAGTGGCCATTAGTTTCTTAAGTACCATTATGAACCCGTGGATTTAAACATATTTGTTTAATGTTCCATCTATTGCAGTTATTGTTTATGCTCAGAGTGCCCCATCTTCAGCCTATGGGAGGGTTTTCCATTGATTCCTGTGTTCTCCTGACCTTAGCAGTCTTTGAGAGCTTATGGTAACTGTCAAAAGAAAAACTTTAGACAAAATAAATTTAATACAGTTTATATGAGCAAAGAAGTATTCATGAAACAGGCAGCACTCAAAACCAGAAGAGGTTCAGAGAGCTGCACTCTACTAGCAGTGTGAACAGCAAGCTTTTATAGGCTGAACACAAAAGCAAAGTAGAGAAATTACCTGTCTGGCCACAGGCAGGTGTTTGCCTTATTTGGGTATGGTGTGACGGGAAGTCCCTAGTTATACAACCAATTGGCTGGTTGGCTATTTATGATTGACTGAGGCTCTTTTCGCTTTATTTTGTTTCTATGTCCATTACAAGAAACACCTCCAAGTTAAGCTTTGGTTTGCTTACATAAGAGCTCTGGGTACAGTGACAACCTCAGGCTAATGGCCTCCTTCTTACTCGCTTTAACACTTGCTACTTTCTGGTTTGACAAGAGGATTCAGGCTCGTCTTATATATTCTGTCTCAAACCTGGGAAATTATGTTTTTAAAGGGTAATAAATCTGCAGGTATTAAGGAAACTCACCTAAAACATTAGAAGCTTCAACATCTCGTCCAATGCTTAGTACAGAGTAAGTTGTTAATAAATGTTAGTTGGCTGGGCGCGGTAGCTCACGCCTGTAATCCTAGCTCTCTGGGAGGCTAAGGCGGGTGGATTGTTTGAGCTCAGGAGTTCGAGACCAGCCTGAGCAAGAGCGAGATCCCGTCTCTACTAAAAATAAAAAAAAAAAAAAATTAATTGGACAACTAAAAATATATAGAAAAAATTAGCCGGGCATGGTGGCACATGCCTGTAGTCCCAGCTACTCAGGAGGCTGAGGCAGAAGGATTGCTTGAGCCCAAGAGTTTGAGGTTGCTGTGAGCTAAGCTGATGCCACTGTTCTCGCCCGGACAACACAGTGAGACTCTGTCTCAAAAAAAAAAAAAAGAAAAAAAATGTTAGTTGATTGAACAAATTAAAGATTATGATTTTCACTAGATTTTAAATATCGTGAGGTCAGAGACCATATACTTCTTTTAAAAGCAATTTTATTGTAAATTGACAAAATATAGTTGTAAATATTTATGGGATATAAAGTGGTGTTATAATTTAGGAATACAATATGGAATAATTAAATTAAGTTAATTAACATATTCATCATCTCAAATACTTATCTTTTTTAGCATTGAGAACATTGGAAATTTACTCTCTTAGCAATTTCGAAATGTACAATATACTATTGTTTACTATATTCAGCTTGCTGTGCGACAGCTCTCAAAAAACCCCAATTTACTCCTCCTCAAGTAACGGAGGCTTTGCACACCTTACCATCATCTTCCCATTCCCTGTACCCTTCAGCCTCTGTGACCACCATTCTGTTCTCTGTTTCTATGTGTTTGAGTGTTTTAGATTTCATATATAAGTGAGAACACCGTTATTTGTCTTTCTGTGCCTGGCTTATTTCACTAGCACAATGATTTCCGATTTCATCCAAGTTGTCAGAAATGACAGAATTTCTTTCTTTTTTAATGGCTGAATGGTATTCATCGTATATATTAATATGTGCCCCATTTTCTGTACCCATTCATCCACCGATGGACACGTAGGTTGATTTCGTACCGTGGCTACTGTGAACCGTGCTGCAATAAACATGGAGGTGCAGACATCTCTCTGACATACTGATTTTGAATCTTTTGGGTAACCCAGAAGTGGGATTGCTGGATTATCTGGTAATCCTATTTTTAGTTTTTTGAGGAATCTCCACACAGTTTTCCATAATGGCTGTGCTAATTTATATTCCCACCAACAGTGTTTAAGAGTTTCTTTTCTCCACATCCTTGCCAACATGTATTCTCTTTTGCCTTTTTGGTAATAGCCATTCTGACAGGTGTGAGATGAATCCCATTGCGATTTTAATTTGCACTTTCCCAATGATTAGTGATGTTGAGCATTTTTCTCATATACCCGTTGGCCATTTGTATGTCTTTTTTTGAGAAATGTCTATTTAGGTCCTTTGCCCATTTTTTAATCTGGTTATTTGTTTTTTTCCTATGGAATCGTGTGAATTCCTTATATGTTTTGGATATGAGCCCCTTATCAGATGTCTGGCTTGCAAATATTTTCTCCCAATATGTAGGTTGTCTCTTCCCTCTGTTAATCGTTTCCTTTGCTGTGCAGAAGGTTTTTATTTTGATGTAATCTCCTTTATCTATTTTTGCTTTTGTTGCCTGTACTTTTGAGATCGAATCCCAAAAAAATCATCACCCAGAGCAATGTTGCATAGTTTTTTTCCTATGTTTTCTTTTAATAGTTTTATAGTTTCAGGTCTTATGTTTAAATCTCTAATCCATTTTGAGTTGGTTTTTGTATACAGTATGAGCTAACGTCCAGTTTCATTCTTCTGCATATGGATAACCAGCTTTCCCCACATCATTTATTGAAGAGACTGTTCTTTTCTCATTGTGTATTCTTGGCACCTTTGTCAAAAATTAATTGACCATACATGCATGGATTGATTTCTAGGCTTCTACTCGGTTCCGTTAGTTGATGTGTCTATTTTTATGCCAGTGTCATGCTGTTTTAATTACTGTCATTTCATAGTATAGTTTGAATTCAGGCAGTGCGGTGCCTCCAGCTTTGTTGTTTTTCATCAGGATTGCCTTGGCTCTTCAGGGTTTTTTGTGGTTCCATATAAATTTTAGGATTGTTGTTTCTATTTCTATGAAAAATGGAGCTATATTTATATCAATACACCTATCAACATATATATTCAATTATATGATATTAATACATATATATTTTTATGTGTGTACTGGATCATGACCAGTGGTTTGTTGATAAATGTTTGACAACTGGCTCTCTAGGGGAACATGTTTAAGTATATACATACCTAAGTTTATTATAATTTTTTCTTAATGTAATAGAATGTATAGCACATTATTTACAAATAATGAAATATATACTCTCTATTGTCAATACAGCTAGTTGATTCTCATAGAATGCTTTAATTGATTTTGTTGGATTCTTGTATCTACAGCCAGGCTACAGTTTCAATTCAACTGTGTTTTGACAAATGGAGTTGCATCCCAATACAGACAAACCAAATAAAGCCCTGATAGGTAGCACTTGCCAATTTCCTTAGTGTAAATACCCCCACCATGGCTGATTTCAAGCTGCCAGTGTGACATCACTGGACACGGAGTTGGGAAGAGTTTCACAGGAGCCTACTGTATAGGTACAACAGATGTAAGTAACCCCCAGAGTGTAGATAATAATACACAGTAAAATAATCAGGAAATGATGAGTTTTGACTGTTTATTTTGAATATAATGCAATTGTTAAAATCTGGCTGCATTTAACAATAGGCTTACAAAGGTTCTGAAAATTTGACGATCAGCTCTCACTGGCCAGTATGAGTTGGCTCCGGCACGTCATTGGATTCACAACATAAATACGGATTTCCTAACATGGGCTGAAGTTTTTTAAAAACATGAAAACTGCTCTAGAGACCTGCAACACTTTTTCAGGCCTGGATTTAACGCAGCCTTCAAAAATCTGCAGGAGTGAACCTGCATAGTTTCAAATGAAACCAGTTCATTTCCTTTTTACAGAAATACGAATTCTGAAACTTTCAGGAGGTACCTTGGTGATTGTCCCTTGAGGTGATATCTCGTGTTTCTGTTCCCAGCAGTCTTCTCTCCCCCTTCCTTAGGTTGGGGATCAGCATCTGGATTTTCACTGGAGGAACTAATAAGGAGGTGGAGCTGGCACTCAAACCCAGCCTCTCTGCTCTTAACTACCAAGCTGTTTCCTACAGAAAATAATAATATTAATAATTGAGCACCTGCTAACCTTAAGGCACTACAGGTGGTTTCAGATACTATTTACAAGCTGCCTTCACAAATAACACTTTTCTGGTTGTACAGTTTTTATTCCCAATCATGAAAAGCCAAATTGAAATAATTATCCCTCTATTTTCTTTCTAAAACCTAGCTTTTGGAAGGCCCGGAGACATCTTGCTGCATAAGAACTCTGATCAGATAAATGTAATTTACAGATATGAAGATAAACTTAAAGTGATTTTAAGGAATTATTACTTTTATTTTCATTAATTTGTTGATTCTCTGCACAAGACTTTAAACATCAGTCCATTGTAGGCATAAGTCAGACAAGTGTTTCCCAAAATGTGGCAGCCATCCTTGGTATAGGGATATGAGATTTTTTTTAGGTGGCTAGCAGTGATGACTATTTTGATAGAAATGTTTTCTTTGTAATACAAGAAATATAACTGGCACACAGAATCCATGATTTCATAGATAATTTTGCTTGGGAGGCTGTTCAGTAGGTATATGTTGTAAATGTATGTTGTTTAAAGACAGATACAGATTTAAGTAAATAATAGAATTCGTGGTATATGGACATAGCAAGAGTAGTTAAGGTGGCTGTAATGGGTTGAATGATGACCTCTAAAAATATATGTCCAAATCCTAACCCCTGGTACCTGGGGATATGACCTTATTTGGAAATAGTCTTCGTAGATGTAATTAAATTCAAGATCTCAAAATGAGATTATCCTGGAGTTAGGGTGTGCCCTAAATCCAATGACCAGCATCCTTATAACAGGAGAGAAGACAGCCACGCAGAGACACAGAGGGGAGACAGCCAAGAGGGGCTCAGAGGCTGGAGTTGTGCAGCTACAAGCCAAATGATGCGGGGGTTTCTGGCAGTCACCAGAGGCTGGGAGGGAAGCATGGAAGGAGGTCTCCCGCAGAGCCTCCAGGAGGAACCAACCAGGCAGACACCTTGATTCTGGACCGTGAGAGAACAAATTTCTGATGCTTTAAATCGAGTTTGCGGTAATTTGTTATGGCTGCCGCGGGAAACTAACACAGGAGCAAAGGAATGAGTCAAGGCTGGGAAATGCTGGATTAGGCTGATCACACTGAGTCACCGACAGCCTCAGGTGATCTGCATTAACCCTCTCCGTCCACCATTTTCATTTAATATACATAGCCGTTTTAAAAGTGAACATAAATTTAAAAATTTAAATTTACATTTAATAACTTTTTAATGAAATTTCATCTCATGTCCCTATACCTGAACCAACGTCATGAACCCCTGAGTTCATAAACTCACTCTTGGGAAAGGCTGATCTCCTCGTCACCCGCACTTTACAGATGAGAAAACTGAGGCTCAGATGGAGGCAGTGTCTCCAGGTCTCCAAGAGAGACTAAATGATGCTGTGACCACTGCTGTGGTTCCTACAGGGCCACATTTATTCTCCCCCGACCTCCAGCAAATACTCTCAGGAGCGCAGACCAGAGCCAGACGCAGGGGCTGTCTGGACCCTGCAGTACCCGGAGGCGTCGCCAGGCGGCGGGGCAGGAGCAGCGAGAGGGGAGTTCGGAGACGGGCACACTGCAGAGGCCGTCAGTGGCCACGAGGGGGAGCGCGCGGGAGCCCCGCGAGGGGTGGGGCCCGCGGGCGGCGCGCATGCGCTCAAATGGAGACGGCGGCACCAGCCCGGGCGAAGGGTGAGACGGTGGCCGAGAGGGCACGGGAGGCGGACGGTGGCCGATGAGGTCGGGTATGGAGCACCTGGAGCGCTGCGCGTGGTTCCTCCGGGGGACGCTGGTGCGGGCGGCCGTGCGGCGCTACCTGCCGTGGGCGCTGGTGGCCTCCATGCTGGGGGGCTCCCTCCTCAAGGAGCTCTCGCCGCTGCCCGAAAGCTACCTGAGCAACAAACGCAACGTCCTCAACGTGTGAGTGCACCCGGGTCCTCTCCCGTCCCCGCCAAAGCCGGCCCGCTGCCGCCTCGTCCAGGGAAGCCGGGGGCTGGCTGCCTTGGACGAGTCATTGGAAGGGAAGTCCTCCCGGTCGTGATAGCAGCATCTGCACGCGACTGAGGGACCCCGGAATAGCTAGTGTCACTAGCAGTTCGTGTTTGCACAGCCAGACAGGACAGCCTGAGCTAGGCTGGGCAGGCAGGGAGGAGCAGGGTTGTGTGTACGTCTGTGTTTGTATGTAGGGATGTGGGGTGGGGTGGGGGGATGAACCAGCCCAGGCGCTGCTCCCCCCCTCACCTTCCCTTGGAGTTAGAAGTTGGACCCTGCCCTATTTGGGAGATGCCACCTCCCTCCTGCTTCCCAGCTTGTGAGGGAATCCCATCGAGATCTGCGAAAGATCCCCACTCCCTCGACTTTGAGACCCTTGCCCCAGCTTGTGACAGAGCCCCCACTCCCAGATACTCACAGAGGAATGGAACCTTCGGTCTATGACCTTTCCCCTGGATCTCCTTGGTCCTTGGCCCTTCTCAGCCACCCAAAGTGCATGGCAGTGGCCCAGAAAAGCAATCCCAGCTGGGCTCTTTGAGACATCTCCTTAATTACACCCACCCACTCCTTTTCTTTTTTCTTTCTTCTTCTTCTTTTTTTTTTTTTTTGTTCAAAATAACCTCTTGGATTGTAAGTTTGTTGCACAAAAACACAGTTGCAGTAATAAAGGGAAACTCTGAAAGATAAAACTGCTCCTTTGATGTGAGCCTAATTTTTCTGCAGAATTAGTGTCTCCAGCATCTTCTGAAAGTCAGCCCAACTTTGGATATCTACTTAAACTGCTGATTTCTCTCCCAGTCAGCTTCATCAAATGCCTGATGGGTCTTGGCTCTGGCAATATTTTCTTTATCAGTCTCAGTGAAGGTTTTAGTGACGGGCGCTTGGGCGGTGCCTGAGAAACTGCAGGAACCCGGGAAAGAGTCCTTCTGTCCTTGGCCCATGTTCCTCCCTCACCCACCCTGAGAGGCTGGGCTAAGAATAGATTATGAAAGTGGTGGTAGCCCCAAGTCTTGGGTCGAATGTTCACTGCAGCTGGTCCCTAGGTCAGCCACCCCTCGTGAACACAGGAGGCAGACAAGGCAGCTGCTGCCATATCTGTCTCGGGTGAGCCAGGAGCCAAGCAGCCTGGCAGACAAGTCTGTTGTTTGGGGGTAGCCATGGAGTCGGGCATTTCGTTCCAAGCCTCTGTGCTATTATGATTAATGGAAGGGAACTAGTAGATCGTTGGATCTGGAAGGGGTCTTAAAAATCAATGGGTTCCCCCCAGCTCTATTTAACTGCTAAGGAAACCGAGGCCTGGAGAGGTGAAGTAACAAGTTAAGTCAGTCAGGATTTGAAGCTGAATCTTTTGGCTTGAAATAAAGCTCTTTGTTCCAAGGCTGTTTCTGCCATTTGGGAATAAATGCGATATGGTAGAAAAAGCATGGACTTCGGAGCTGGCCAAACTGTGGTTTAATCTGTGCTTGTTGGTCGTATGAGTGTGACCCTGGATAAGGTAGCGAACTGTTATGAGCCTCAGATTCCTTGTTTACGAAATGGGACAATGATACCTTCCTCCTGGGTAATTGTGAGTGTTCTATGGGAAAGTGAATGTGTGTGAAAGCTCGTGACATTTAGTAGGTGCTTTCCTGAGTAAATAACATAATGCTTAAGACCACAGACCCTGGATTAGAATTCTAGCTCCACCACATACCGCCTTCACTTTGGACATGACACTTCTCTATGCCTCAGTTTTTTTATCTGTAAAATGGGGATAATAACTGTACCTACTTCGTAGAATTGTTTAAGGATTAAATAGTTAATACATTCAAAGTACTTAGTAAGTGAAGAGAGTGATAGTCGTTGTGATCTATAGCTTTGATCAAGTTTTCTCATTTTCCCTCCCCTAGCTGGCTAGACACCTGAGTCATGACATTGTTTCTCCTTTGCTGTGTTCCATGTCTTCACTTCCGCTTTCCTCCTCTGTCAGGTATTTTGTCAAACTGGCCTGGGCCTGGACGTTCTGTCTCCTCCTGCCCTTCATCGCCCTCACCAACTACCACCTGACAGGCAAGGCTGGCCTGGTCCTGCGGCGGCTGAGCACCCTGCTCGTGGGCACAGCCATCTGGTACGTCTGCACGTCCCTCTTCTCCAACATCGAGCACTACACGGGCAACTGCTACCATTCGCCGGCCCTGGAGGGAATCAGAAAGGAGTACCAGAGCAAGCAGCAGTGCCACAGGGAAGGAGGCTTTTGGCACGGCTTTGACATCTCAGGCCACTCCTTCCTGCTGGCCTTCTGTGCCCTCACGATCGTGGAGGAGATGTCCGTGCTGCAGGAGGTAAAGACGGACCGAAGCCACAACCTCCATACCGCCATCACCTCCCTGGTGGTCGCCCTGGGCTTCCTGACTTGCATCTGGGTGCTGATGTTTCTGTGCACAGCCGTTTATTTCCACAACTTGTCCCAGAAAGTGTTTGGCACCTTTTTTGGTTTGCTGAGCTGGTATGGCACATACGGGTTTTGGTATCTGAAATCCTTCTCCCCAGGACTTCCTCCCCAGAGCTCCAGTTTGGATTCAAAGCAAGACAGCTACAAGAAATAAGAGAGACAAAAGGAGGGACAGCAGGGCAGTGGCTGATATATTTTTCATTTCTTTTGCTTAGTTATTGGGCTAAATTATTGATCCTACTTCAGAGGGGAAGCTTCCCAGGCGGTTTGGGTGGGTGGTGGTGGAGTCTGGGGAGCGACTTTTGCCCTCAGGCTATTCTTGGCGACGTCACCTGCGTCACAATCACCACCATCCCCAGTCAGGCACGTTTTGTCCCTGCTAAGACTTGACCTTAATCTGGAACACCCCTTGTGTCCCTGGAAGGGAGAGCTAAGGCTCAGCGAAAGGACAGGGTCAGGAAAGCCCCGTCGTGTGGCTGAGGGGGAGGCAGGAGCCTCAGGACTCTGCTGCCGTCTCCCTGACTCTAGTCGCCTTTTTATTGTAATGGCCTCGAATGCTGTTATTTAACAGCATTTCCCTCTGGCCAATTTCGTATTAGCATTTATTTCTGGCAGGGTTCTTTCTAAGACACCCAATGCCTGAAAGACACTCTCTTGTAGTATTTGTTTCATTCGTGGAATGTTCTATATCTATCGCAACTGGCTCGTGGTAAGCCACCAAAACAGGCCCGTTGAACTGCAGTGGCTCTGCGGCAAGTGCTGGATGATTCTTACGGAGTGAACAGTGACGTTTTCTGTCTGTGTTGGCTGTTATTATATGTTGGTTTTTGGAGCAATAAGGTAATCTTTTTTTTTTTCTTCTATTTTGAGTGAATGCTTTATAGTTTTAGTGACAACTATGGCATTTGTTCTTTGTTGACAAAACTCCTGAAAATAACTGACAACTCCAGTGCCGCTCTTTGGCACACGTAGATTGTTTTGGGGGCTTTTTTTTCTTTTTTTTTTAGAACACTAATTTGCTTTTTATAAACCGAACTCTGGGATTATAGTATTAAATTTGACGTCATGGGGCTGTTTTCTCTGTTAAGAATAAAACCAGAAAGCAGGCATCTTTAATAAAAACCTGACAAATTTTAAGCTGGGTCAAAGTGATTTTGCAAAATGCATATTTTCACCGAAACTTTCCTGAGCACGGAGCAGTGATACAGACTGAACAGTGTCTCAGGGTCACATGCTGGGTACATTGATCACTGTTGTGGCCCGGAGCATTTTTACTTTTGGACGAGGTTATGATAATTCAGAAGTGAAGTATTATAAAACGCCTCCCTCTGATGGCAAAAACCAACCTGTTTGCACAATCCTTATGAGACGGTGGCATGACTTTGGCCCCGCCCTCCTTTTACTGGCGTCCCCAACCAGACCAAACCCGGGCCTGCTCATCTGGCCTTGAGATCAGCTGACCTTTTCTTTCCCCTTCGCACACTCCTCCGTTTCCAGCCTTGTCGCTCTGTGGCCTCCACTCTGAGAGTGCTGGGAAGGGTTTGAAACCCTGTCCCCTCCCTCCCTCAAAGGCACAGTTGCACACTCTGCGATGGGACAGCCCCTCTCCTCTCCCCACCATCTCCTTAAGCCTTTCAAACGGAGCCCTTCGCTGCTTGGGTTCATCCTTAAAGCCACTTCGATGCCCCTCTCCCCAATCAAGCCTGGTGGTAGCATTACCGATAGGCACTGCCTCGAGCTTAGGTTGTTAGGAGTTTGAAGCTAAATTTTCAGGACACTTTTATTAATATAAAGCTATATTTAAAACATTTTGTATCCAATTGAGCAGGTTAACTTTATCGATCAAAACGTGAGACATGATACGTTGTACCCAAAAGGGACAGAAACACAGGCAGTGACATAGCGGAGGTGTCCCCGTGGTGCTTTGGAAGCGTTGGCAAGATGGATGGGTCCAGTGGGGGGGGTCTGTTGCCACCTGGAGTTTACATCCATAAACCAGGGGCGGGAGGTGGGGTGGGCAGGTTGGCAGGGGTTCGCCGAAGGGATTGAAATCTCTCCTAAGTTTCGTGTTCAGCACCGAAAGGAAGTAGGCACAGGGTGACTCCAGAAGTTCTTTGTCACGCTTAAATCCCCAGACGTTCTTCTCACGTGGGTCTGACTCAGGCTCAGCCCTGAACTCGCGCTACGTGGAAAGTGTCGATTGCTGAGCGTCCTGCTCGTGCTCAGCACCCTTGTCTGTTCCCGGCAGCATGCTCTCTGTCCCTGCCCGAGGCAGCGTGGCATAAAGGGGAAGACTCTGGGCTCAGGCAGACGTGAGATGTGGGTTCTTGGCACCACTCCTGGTACCTGTACGACCGTGGCAAGCCTCATTTTCCTCATCTGTAAAGTGGAGATAATTCTGTCAGCATCAAGGATGCTGTGTGTGAAATGCCCAGCGTACGTGCTTAGCAGGTGGTAACCACCCTGCCTCTTTTTTATAGACTAAGGCCTTTAGAACTTTCTGGCTCCTCCAGAGAAGGCAGAGAAACTAACATCTTCTGAGTGCCATCTGGAGTCTGGGTCTCCTATCGTACAAAACAATAGTCTCGTATCAATTGTTTTGAAAAGTGTTGGGCCCGGTGCTGAACAAGAGACTTTGGGGGATCTGTGATCGCAGAATACGGCCACGCTGCTTCCGCCTCTCCTTGTTGAGGTTCATTCACTGAAGTCTCATTTTCCACGTGCATCTGTCGTAGTCTGGGAACCAGATTGTATTTAGAGAATGACTCTTGCCACCGTTATATACACACAGATCGTGTGTGTAAACAAGCAAATTAAAGTAAACTGGAGATAATGAAATCCCACATTCCAGCATTCCGTGTGTTCCTTTCTAATATCGCTTAAGGAAGTCCAGGGCCCAGTAAACCTCAGCCCACTGCGTGAAAGTCCGTAATTCTTTCCGAAGTTACTCGTTGTATATGGGGTATTTCGTGGCTGTAGTTACTCCTTTTTTTTCCCGTAAGTCCTGTAAAATAAGTATATGTTCCGTTATGTATTTCTTAGCTTGACTTACTCCTTCCCTCCACACCACCTTCGTATCTTACAGTCCTGAGGTCTAGATCAGCTTGACTTGGGAGCAGTCCTCTTGGCAGAAGGAGCAGAGTGAGGTCACCTTTGCAAGTGCTTTGTAGCCCTGGAGGCCTTTATGCACCTGGGAGCGCTTCTTGTGCCTTTTGGTACCCACTCATTTGCCAGCCTGACCTGCTTGGCGCCTCCAGGCAGTGTCTGTCGAAAGCTCCATGGCTGCAAGATTAGAACTTCCACACGCTGCAGAAATTCCCTGTTTAGATTCCTTTGGCAGCAACCAATCCTTGAGCTCACGCGGGGAGCCAGGAGCTGGGTAGAATGATAACCGCCTCCCTTTACAGAGTTTGTGGTCCAAAGTCCACCCCTCTGAAGCTTAAACTATGCACTGGGGTTGCAAAGATGAATTTGGTACATCTCTGCATTTGAGGAATTCTCACTCTTGTGCAGAAGCACCGGTTCCACCATCGAGTGTTCTGAGTGCCGGCGCAAGGTCAGGGCCTGGGAACAGAGCAGGAACAACCAGCTGCCCTGGAGAATTGGGGAGTATTTTCACAGGTCACAATTCTCTTGGGTCTTGGAGGATGAGGAGTTCAAGCAGTCGGGCAGAGAGGGCATCCAGGGCAGTGGGGACAGCACATGCGAAGGCACGCGGAAATGTTACCGTGACTTTTATGCAGACATCCCTTTTTAAGAAACCAGCTTTCCCATCATTTTCAAAAGCAGCTGAAGGGGCCAGGCGCGGTGGCTCACGCCTGTAATCCTAGCACTCTGGGAGGCGAGGCGGATGGATTGTTTGAGCTCAGGAGTTCGAGACCAGCCTAAGCAAGAGCGAGACCCCGTCTCTACCAAAAATAGAAAGAAATTAATTGGACAGCTAAAAATATATAGAAAAAATTAGCCGGGCATGGTGACGCATGCCTGTAGTCC